>JAVQIZ010027790.1:0-29343 GCA_036023535.2 Galaxias brevipinnis
CCCCCCCCCCCCCCCCCCCCCCCCCCCCCCCCCCCCCCCCCCCCCCCCCGCCCCCCCCCCCCCCCCCCCCCCCCCCCCCCCCCCCCGCCCCCGCCCCGTAATAAAGGAAAAAGATAACCGGCTCAATGACTAATGTGTGTGTCTTGGTGGGTTTGTGTGTGTGTCTGTGTGCGATGGATTTCATGCATGGCAGATGAAGAAGGTCAAAGAGTATGAGGGCCTATGTTCTACATCTGCATGTTTGTTCAAGGCTTTACAGACGACCCCCGACCCCAACTAAACCATCACTACAAAGCAACCTCCCGGTGGGATAAAAGAAATTAATAAAATAAATGTTTACATTAAAAAGCAGAGACTGAGGATGAAAGCGGCTGTACGCGGGGGTGAGATTGACATGGTCTGTTAGATAAAAGACCTGTTGATCTCTCCGTTAAGACGTTCCTCGCGGCCGAACTGTAAAACATCTGATGAGCTACAGTCTTTCATTAATTTTCTTTGTTTTTCGAATTTGCAGAAAAGGCAGCACATCCTACTGAATAGACACTGAGGCACACGGATAGAACCATTGGGTTATTGTCATTTGGGCCTTCGTGCAAAACCAAACGTTGACGTGAAAGACTTTTTGTCATGTGTCACAGGCTCCTATGCCTCACAACTACACAGCATGTATACTCATTATGGCTTAATGTCTGCTGTCCAAAAATACGCACAAGCAAACACGGGGAAGATCAAATAAACAATTACAATGCATATTTCCATCTCAGATGCAACCAGTCACCCACCAGCTCACACACACACACACACACACACACACACACACAAATGTACAAGCACACACGAGAATATGCGGGTGAACGAGTGTGCATGCAGGAAGGCACAAACAGAGACTGGCTGTGTTTGATCCAGCTAGCGCCTCGTCAATTATTCAACATTTTGCACATAGCCCTAAAGAGAGCATAAAACAAGCCCAAGCCCCACATTTGGAAATAATGAGAACATTGCCAGTGTTTAAAATGCAAAGCTGAGAAGTAAAGATTTATTTAGGCTATTTCCCTGCTCCCTTCGAGAAACACTGGTATTTCTCAGCTTCAAATCAAGGCTGTCTTTGGTTTTCCGCTCCTCCACTGATCCTGCTTAGGCATGTAAGACAGAGCCTCCAAGGGGGCTAAATCAACATGGACACTGTCTACATCGATTAATTTCTTCAATAACATCAGAAATATCTTACACATAGTACGAGTGGTGTTTTTTTTTTGTCTCATCATCAGGCTGTTCCTAAAGAGAGAATGCCGTGGAGTACTTCCTCGTGCCGCCAGAGGAGAAAACAAATCCCGGAATACAGCGATAGAACAGCTCCGTTCTGATTCCAACGCGTGATTGAAGCCACTTAATGGTCGAGCCTCTTATAAAAAACAATATTTGATTGAATTCAATTTCAATCTTTGTCTGTTGATTTGACCAATTTCCTTAACAGGGTGATGGAAAGTTTTCTTTCTGACTCGTCTAAAATGTTCTCTTAGCGTAAAGAAAGATACACCTTTCAAAGTGGCACCCACTGTAATATAATTATGTAGGTAACATACATCTGAATCATTGAGAGATGTTTAACATTTTAATGATTTTTCTTTTTCCTATCCCAATTACAATTAGGATGGGGAGATAGTATACTATTGGAAATAATAATAATAATAATAATAATAATTATAATAATACATTAATTTATAGGTGTCTTTCTAGACACCCAAGGTCACTGTACATGGCATAGGATATAGAAACAATGTATACAAATATATGTAAATATAGTACAATATAACATTTGAAATGCAAAAAGATAAAACAGACACAAGAGTATTGAGGCACGGAACATCAAACATTTTCAAAAGTCCAAGAGAATAGACTAGACTAGGGATAAGCTAAGGGTAGCAAGAAGGTTTTGAGGCCGGATTTAAAAATGTTAATGGGAGTCAAGAGTTCCGAATCACAGGAGGAAGGGAATTCCAGATAATCGGAGCAGCAGAACCGAACGCTCTGTCCCCCATGGAGCTGAGTCTGGTTTTGCGGGTGGTAAGGAGACCAGAGTCAGAGGAGCGGAGGGTACGAGAAGGCGTGTAGGGTTGGAGGAGGTCAGAGAGGTAGGAAGGGGCTAGTCCATGAATAGATTTATAAGTGAGAAGTTCAATTTGGAAGGAAATGTGGGATTTGATGGGGAGCCAATACAGATGCAGAAGAGTGGGAGCAATATGTTGCCAGGATTTAGAGCGAGTTACAATCCTTGCAGCTGATTTCTGTACATACTGGAGCCTTTCCAAGGCCTTTCTCGCCCAAAATAGGACACCATTGCAATAATCTAGACGTGAGGTGACAAAAGCGTGAATTCATATTTCAGCAACTGCATCAGTTTTTATGTGAGGTTCCGTGGAGAGGGTGGAATCCGGGACCGCACCGAGATTTCTGACCTTGGCAGAGGAGCAGATAGAGGAGCCGTCAATAGTGAGGACCACATCACCAACCTTTTTGAGCAGAGCCTGAGGAGCCACAATCATCTGTTCAGTCTTGCTACTATTGAGCTTCAAAAAATGTTGGGACAACCAGGATTTTATTAAGTAGGCAGTTTGTGAGTGAGGGGGTAGGAAGGTTTGTGTTGAGTTTGATATGAAAGTAGAGTTAGGGCGTCTGCATAGCAGTGGAAATTGAGTCCATGTTTTCGAATATGTGTAGCTTTGTGGGATAAATCCATTTATATTTTTCTCATGGAAAATATTCTGGTAAATGTTTTTTGCTATCTGAATCAGTGCTCATTTAATTTCAATAAATGAAAATGAAAAGTAGAAAAACAAAGTAGAGTAAACAGTGGTCCGTTACAGAAATTAAACAAGCACTTTATGGTTCCAGTATACTTAACTGGTTTTTAAACTTAAAAAAAAACAAAAAACTTTTTTGATGCTTCGTTAAGTCAAATAGTTTCACATTAAAGAAACCCCGTCTTAAACCCCTACATCATATATCCTCAAATGTTTCCATTGCTGTCATTTAAACATGTTGTCTCTGAAAGCAAGTATGTAACAGGTGATGCTAATCAATTAATTAGTCCAGAAAGTAACCACTCTCAGACATTCAGCCAGCTGATGGATCAATTAAACCGATTGTAGGATGAAACATATTTATGAAAAATTTTGAAAACCAATACCATTTGACTTGACAGCAGTCCTTAATATCTCTTCACACAGCTAGTCAAAGTCAATCCCTCATAATGTCACATTCCTGCAGTCGTTGAGGTGAATAAATCAATACAAACACTGGTGACTTTCCGCTATTTTGACTTGTCTAGCCAGTCTTGTGGTCCACACAGTCAATACTATGTTGTTGATTTTTTACGTCTCTTCCCGTCATTACTCTCTGTGCTGCAGCTGTGCGCCACTAATGAAGCCTGAGCTGCCATGCTGAGGGCAGCATTGATTGGCTTACTTCATCTCAGCATCAGGGGTTAGCACACTGGGTGGTTAAACTAACCATGCAAGATTGGCGGTGGAGTAAGAGGCAAGCTATACACACACACACACGTTTCCTTGAAAATGTTATAGGTAGTGTTCAGTGTGGCCTGTAATTACATGGCAATCAATGCTGGTCAAGTTTAAGTCTATCATGCACGATGGGGACGTTTTTATTTAATTCCATAAGATACTGGTCTTGTTTTCCCAAAGAACTGGGACAATGGTGTAGAACTGCATGAAAAACCATTATACTTTTGAGTGCATCGTGTTACATGGATGGTAATCAAAATACTTAAGTGACTTTATTTTGAAACCTTTTTTCACAAATCCAGCTGATTAACCTCAAAATCCACACAATCTTTGCTGACATATCTAACTGAAAGCAAAATAACACTAGTTTCAAAATAGAAGTTACATTTATAAGACTAGAAATCCTGTCCTGAAAGGACAATTTCCTGCTCCAATTAATTCTAGTGTTTATTCATTCAAGCAGTTTGTTATTAAACCGTGACCTACTGTATGCCAATCTTTGGAGTAGTGTGAAATTGTTGATCTTCATAAAGTGGGGCAAAAACATTTACACTTACTCCAACCTGCTGCTAGTCAGAATAATCTGCTCTGTCAGGTTTCATCAGCACCCAAAAAAATGCTTTCCCACCAAGTATTGCCCAATTTTACCTTGAATTTTGAACTACAACGTGTTCCCTCTCTTGCGCCCCTTTTCTTTTAGTCAGACTTTGAGGATTGAAAAGTCTGACAGAAACGGGGGGTTGTAAACATTGTCGTTTCAATTCGGCCTCTGGGGGCTTGTTAAATTTATGTAACCATCTGTGCGTTTGTGAATCAGGCTTCAACAAAGTGGATGTTGGTTTTTTTCTTCCTGTCTCACGGTCATCTGTTCTGTGCTGCTCATTAGACTGCGCCATGCTTGTTCTATTCCAGACTCTGTGTATCACCTGGATGGGGGCTTGTCATCCTCATTAACCTTTGTTGCAGGTAGGTTTTTCATATCAATGTCAAGGCCATTGCATGCTCGATGTCCGCGTTAGTTGAAAGTACACGTTCTGGATGTCTCGGAAACTGTTTTTTATTTTTTTTACAGGGTTTTGTGAATGTCTGGCGAATACAGAGCTCCTTCATCATCGATACTCAGTAAGATGTGTGTTTGTGTGTGTCTGACGTGTCTGGCCCTGGGCTATTCCACACCACTCACTCTGCCCTGGCCCGGGTAATGAGTCATTGTGGAGCACAGACAGCCGTCCGGGGGCAGCAGCCCCATTGCAGACCCCTGTAACACCCCATCTTCTCTGTACACGACTGTTTTCACACCCAAGTGTGGAGCCTTTCTCGATGTCACATCACATCCTGTCAATCAAGGCTCTAAACTTTCCTGCTTTTTATGTTCAAAGTTCTATATTTCAATTTGTTTTGATGTAAAGGTAGAAAAGTAAAGGTAGAAAAGCTGCACTAACTCACTCAGTTGTTGTTAATTGAATCACTCAGAGGTAGGAAGTATCTTTGCTTCCCTTTCGTGCTGCTTAGTCCCAGTACAAGATGCAACGGTTCATGCAAAAGAAACACGATTCAGACATTTGGAATCGGCAGCATTATTAGAGTATTGATGTTGAAATACAGTATTGGGAAAATAATAAAACATGAATAAAAGAGGATGAAGCTTTCTTTGTTCACTTGTCATTGATTACATTTATACACTTTTTTATTTTTTATTTTCTCATTTTCAAGAGACTCCTCTCCCAGTGCCATCATCGTTTGGAAGACATTTGCTGAAACCAACGGCCCTCAACCATTGGCTTTTGCTTGGATGGAACACACACACCTTTTCCCTCTCTCCTAAGGGAGGTGCCGGGACTGAGAGAGCGTTTTTATTTATTTATATTTTGAAATTACCGTTTCAAGGCTTAATGTCAGCCACCTCTAGAGGGCTCATCGACCATTGGCTGGTGACAGGAATTATCATAACTAATGTATTTTTAATATTGACCGGCTTCGAATCCTGTGGCGGGGTTGGCTCAGTAGCCCAGAGGTCTGGGACTGCTGCAGCTGCGTCTGTAGAAATGTAATGGGGATTCATCATCTCCCAGTGACAGAGGTTAAGACACTCTCATTTAAAACATCCAACTGAAATATTAAAGAGTGATATTTCCTATCTTTAGTCTCCCGGAGTGTCGATTGGCTTGTCACTCAGTACCATACACTGAGTGCCACATTGTTTCATAAGATACAAGACTTAATGAGCTTTAAGAAAAATGTTGTATATATTTTTTATTATTTCAAATGGTTAGAAGTTTGTTCTATTGCTTCACCCTTAAAAGCATACCCACAACTACTGTGACTTACCAACCTTGGAGTCTTACAAACCTGGGACAACATCCCACACTAGTCAAACACTACAAAACCTCATGCCACAAAGCTGTCCTTGGGACTAATCAATGTGCTCTGTTTTCAATGAATGGTACAATACAAAACAATCATAACAACCTTAAATCAAAACCCCAGAAAGACATTTCAATTATGTTTTGAACAGCTGCATCAAGCCCGTTTTTGAACAGATTTCCGGAGCAAAGATCACTTTCACAGCAAAAGTTTTATTATACCCTGAATGTGTTGAAGATGTAAAATAAAATGGTAGGATTAAGATGTTCAGCAGCCTTTTGAACAATGGGACCACAAACCCTGCCAGCCTGCCCGGATAGGATGGACATTCCTATGGGGAGCCTTCAAATCCAGCATGGGGATCCTGCTGGTGACTTCAGGAAATTTTAAACCCCAACCGATATAATGTTCAATTGGGAAATATAAACCTTATTAAGTGTCCTTATTACAAAGGCTAGTTTAGGATTACAATAGCTAATGCAATATATGTGATTGGTTGGTTGTGGGTTTTATGCCGAATTGGTGTAATTTTATTATTTTTGTTTAAAGTTTGTGACACAAGATAGGAAACTATTCAGGGAGACAACAATTATACACATCACAAGACATCAGAGAATATAACACCAATGCGAAGATCTCCATCGCCACATCTAAATCGGGAAATCGCAATGAATAACTCGTTAAACTTGTCCCAGTTGTCTTGGGGAATGTATTTCTGTCTGGAGGCATCTTCCACAGTGTAATAGAAACCCATTTACCGCAGCCTCATTACCACAAAGCCAAACAGGAGACACTAAAATATCAGTCCTCAAGCTCATCTGCATTCTGAAACGCTCTTCCAAATGAGATCATGAAATGAATGCCAGTGCAAGGCGCAAGCGCCCCATGCTTCAGAAAGCCAAATTAAGAACACGTTTTGTACACACACGCTCGGTGCTCCACGGATTTAAATGGAATCCATTAAAGGATTCCTTAATAGCCACTGTTCAACCGCAGCCAGAATCTGGATCAATATTAGGGCTGTTGAACCTTTTCGAACATGGACAAATAATTATAGCCTCAGGAAGTGGCGATAACTGTACGCCTACTGCTGTGATCTGTGATCGGCTTTGATCTGTGATCGGCTGTGATCTGCTGTGATCTGCTGTGATCTGCACGTTTTTAGGTGAGTCCTCCTGGGAAGCCCTATTTCACAATATTTAAAGGTAGATCAACACTGGTTAAACTCATCAGGCCTTTGCACTGTACTTCTTTGGTCTCAAAAGCGTTATGAAGCGGATTTTCTCAAAGTATAATGTTTTAGTAATCTAAGGAATGCTTTTTTTGGGATAATGTCAAACTAGCTTGTCTGGTTTTTTTTGCTTTCTTTTTCTGAGCCTGTTGGTGAAAAAGTAAGAAAGTTATGTCAGGGAGACTGGTCTCAAGTCCCTATTCACCCTATATACATATAGTACCAGTCAAAAGTTTGGACTCACTTTCCCATTGAAGTGAATGGGAAAGTGTGTCCAAACTTTTGACTGGTACTGTATGTCAGGTGGGTATGCAGTTCGACAACACCACCGAGGTTGTAGATGCCTAGGAACTAGGGCTGCGACAATTCAGTCAGAGTTGAAGCTAAAATGCTGCCTCCTTTGGTGAGAAAGGGGAGTCCAGGTTTCGGATGTAATTTCTTTCCATTGACTGTTGCTCTAAATACAAAGTCTTTAATCTGTGAAATTTAGCGTCACCTATAGGCCCCCAATTTTTTTAAAATAAAACAATCAAGCCAAAATTTTTCCTTTATTTTATACACAGGCTACAAAAGGGTGCATGCTCGTGACATCGAGGTAGAGCGATAAAACAATACGGAAAATAGGTAAATGAGTTGTGCACACAAATTATTATCTTGGGTTCAATAAAGCGATTAGTGACAGGAGGGGTTAAGGCGCACAGGTAAGATAAAAATAACATTCTACAAAATGGCAATTTGAAGAAATATAATTCACTGCAAACAAAGTATAAACACACACAAATAGGAAAATATACAAAACTACTGCATTTTAAAGTAATAGAATTCACAGCAAACCAAGTCACACACTACACAGTTATTTGAGTCCAGCCTATGACACATATATGATACCTATGTGATACCTTCTTCATTTAGAGTGTCATTTGGTCTCAGATTGACATTCATTGATCCCCATTGCTTCCTCTGCTGTTGTTATTAGTGTGTTATCTCAGACACACACACACCAGGCACCCTACCTCTAACACACACACACAAACACATAAAGACACACACTTCACTTATACATGCAGTGCAATTACATTTTAATTTCTCATTCGGTTGGACGGCAAAGCTCTATGGTTGAAGTGTTTTTCTTTTTACTGTTAAACCACTTCATCCTTTGCTGGCACACTTGTTAACACTTTACTGGAATGTTTGTGGATGTGTGTCCATGGTTTCCCTAATGTATTATTGTACTGTACCTGGGCCTTTCAAAGTTTTCACTGTGTGATGACCCTGGACTTAAATACAGCTCTTTATCATTCATGGGGATGGGCATTCTTTGGTCATTCACTAATTGTACCATCAAGGTCTGGACTCGAGTTCAGCAGACAAATGCTAAAGAAACACTCCAAGCTTTATAAATTAGCAGAGCCAAATCAGTGCTGTTGTGATTTGGAAGGATGGAAAGCAAGACCCTGATCTCTCATCAATGCAGGGCTACCATGCTAATATATTACAAAACAATCACATACTCTGAAACTGGAGAGATGCCTCCAAGTCCTTACTGATTATTACAGGACAAACAAAGACAATTGGGAGATAACTGTGCTATTTCTCTCCACCAGATCAACTGGGTACAGGGTATTTGATTGCTTGGACACTGATTGCAATAGTTTGATAAAAAGGGATGTTTACTGAATGTGATGAAAATGCTTAACAAAGGTATTGTTATTATTTATGATTTATTTTATTTATACAGGGTTAACCGACTGAGACCAGGTCTCTGTCCCAGCAGTGCCCTGTCTAAAGGCAGAATATATAAATTACAAAAACAATAAAGTTAATAAACAATAAACAAAAAAATTGTAATAATTTTTACAATACAATGTTTACAATACAGTACAATGTTTAAGTTTCAACCAAAACAAGACTCCCCAATCCTCCAATAAAAGTTTAAATTGTTCAACAGAAACAAAGTGCTCCTATTTTAAATTCCTGTTGAATCTTGTTCCATTTATCCGAGGCAAAAAAAAACTGAAAGCTGATTCACCAAGTTCTCTGTTCACTTTGGGGCTTTCAAGGGTGATATAGTCCTGAGCGTGTCCTACAACTACTGGATTTGTGTTTTAATAATGAAGTTAGGTAAAAAGGTAACTTGCCCAGCAATGCCTTGTAAACTAAAAATAAACAATGTTTTCTCTCTCCTATCACAAAGAGAAGACTGTCCTACTTTTGTATAGAGTGTACAATGATGAGTTCTAAACCTATCCCAGTCACAAAACCTGAGGCACTGTGGTAAACTGCATCAAAGGACTTGAAAATGGTTTGGGCTGCATACACAATATCACGATTATCCATTACTGACAAGAGAGTCGAATTGTTTTTCTGTTTTCAACTGAAAAGCATGATCTTATTCTATATAGAGCTCCAAGTCTGAAGCCGTTGCCTGTCATCTCAAAGGACTCAGCTTGTCAAATCTCCAAGTAGAGTTTAAGAATGTAAAGACATAAGATTTATGCCCAAAAGGCATTATTTGAGTGCGTTTACATGCATAAATTGAATTTGTTATTATTTAACTGTTACTGTTTATTAAAAGCTATATAATCTGCAACAACTAAATAAAAAGGATTACACACACAATACACAATGGAGATCAGCATTAGATAGACTGAAAGGACCTTGCTAAATAAAGTCACAGACGTGAATTCCGATTCCGATATGATTTATTGGGAGAACACAAGCAATTCTATGTGTCAGACATTCAGCACCCCCTCTAGCCTGAATGGAATGATCCGTGTTTCATAACCACATTTTGCGAGGATTCGACTGTAAGATTGGCAGTCGAATCAGGCTCTTTTGACCGAATAGGCAACCAACCCCTACTTTTATTCTAATCTGTAAAACAAATCTGAAAAATGTACCTGAGACACAATATCAGAGCTAGTGACTCGAAGTGACTTGGGCCAGATAGCTGACTCGACTCGACTCGAACAACAATAGTGACTCGACTCGACTCGAGTCTCCGAGTCTCCCTTCCAAATGACTCGACTCGAGTCCGAATTTTTGGTGACTCGTTACAACACTGATTTAGACTTCAAGAGCACTGATCTGAACAGTGATTCTTTCATTCTCCCATAGACATTACAATGTGCAAACTGTAGAAAAGTATGGATAATCCGTTAATACAAAACAGTTGCATATGGCCACTTTAAAATACAACTACAGGTATTTCAAAAACTTTTAGAAACTTCTCTTCTTCCTAAAATGTTAAATTCTTACTGTTCACTTGACCAACCTGTTTGTGAACTCACAAAGTTCCACTACATTAGGAATTTCATGTGTTTGCTGTCTTTGTTTGCCATTCCATGTCCGATGGGTTTGCAGCTACCTAGAGGGGCTGCCTTGGGTCTGAAAACAACTACTTTGTGCAAATGAAGCCTCTAAGCAGAACTTTCTTTGTTTCTTCATGAACAGCACACAGTTTTATTTGCGAAGCAAATGGATTTCAGTGGTGGCTTTTCAGATGTATAAATATAAAGCCATTGCCTAAGGGGAATGGGTATCAAAACCAACATTGCATTCATTCAGTTAAAAAGCCCATCTCTGTTCTGGCTCACTGGCAGCTATGAACATGGGAAAGATCACACAAAAGGAAAACGTGTAAAGCAGAAAAGACTGAAGCTTTCAAAAACTGAACTGCGAGAATAAAGGCTAGCAGATGCACACAATGCGTATGACTATGATCTCTATCATAGAAATCTCTGGGGATCTGTTAGAAAATAAACGCACCTGGTTATATTGTTTCCATAAGTCTGCTTTGTACTGCATATGCACTGCATTTTATTGATATCATTCTTTGAAAGGGAGACTCTCAGGATAGAACAATATCAGAACTTTTAACAAAAAACATTTTACAGTAAGGGAAGACGTAATTTTTTGCAAACAATCTTTTGGCCCTCTCCTAATGAAATGCATCCCAGAGGCACAAATCTACGAGAGATTTGTTGGTGCCAAATTAAAGACGTATGAATTCTCACTTCATTGCAACCAATGTTAATGTGCACATTAGAGAACAAAGAACCTCTGCTCAAGTCTCTCAGTTTGAATCAAAAGCCGAGGACCCCCAATAAAGAGCATGGTGTAATTGCAATGCTTTTAGACAGCTTCTCCCAAGAGACTTTGATTATATGGGAGGAGGGGGAAATTGCATACTAAATTAGCTTGGTGTCAAAGTTATACCCATTACTGTTGTGTATTTTATAACGTTGATGGCTTGCTTGGCAACATGGATGTTAATTACATTATTAATTATTGTGTTTGCACCACAAAGATCTAGTTTTTAATAGGGCAATAACCCCTGAGATGCTGGCAGTTCACCTTTGAGCAGTGCTTGGTTGCATTTAAATTTCTGATGAATTCTGTCCCTGTCTGTGCGCGTACAGTATATCTGTATGTTAGCTCCTGTGCAGAAGCTTAACACGGCTAAAGTGTCCACACACAAATGACAATGTTTAGGGTCATTTTCAAAAAAACTAAATTTAGTTCGAGAACATCGCATGTAGAAGTGCCTTGAATTACAGTACGCTAGAATAATGAATCATTAGGTGTCAAAAGTTCATGACATCTCTCTGTGGCACAGCACATAATAAGCTACTTTCATACTCATTAAAGATGTTTTTCTGCTAGCATGGTGACTCATACGACGAAGGAAAAGCAACATATGGTCAAATAATTCAAAGTTCATTCAGCACTGTGCCATAGTTTCAAATCCACAGATAAGTCCTGCTTATGACTATATCTGTGCCAGGAGCGCAGAACTACCTTAGAACTAAAATCATATATACACTGCAACCGCATCATGTGTCCAATGTGTGAACAGCTCAGTCTGAATGATGGTGCTGAGATTTGGTGCTGTGGTGGAACTGAGACTCCCACAAGTATTTTTTTTTTCTTTAAACCAAGGTGTCACACACCAAGGTGGTTGTTAGGCTTATCAGTTAAGCAGGTCAGATGTCCTTGTTTAACACGGCATTTGGTAGCTAGCAACCGTTGGCCAAGGGTATAACCCAGACAATAACATTGAACACTCAAATTCAGACAATAGCACGGTAATTCGGACCCTTCTCATACACTATAAGAACATAACACAGCCAAAAACAAATTTTTTACATTGTTTTTGCTTTTAACGCTTTTTATGCTGAACAATCCACGCCATGACCCCTACCCTCACACTCCTAATACATTAATTTAATGTCAACCAAGTAACCTAGATAGCAGTGGACACTGGGCCTGATCCGCCCCTCAACTCACCAGATACACGTAGCAATCACTCCCGCTGTGCGCCTTTGTGCCAAATGTAGCTGGAACCCTCTGATTGACAATTGTGATGATATTACTGGACTGGACACGACCTTTACCACTATTGCACAACTTGGGAAAACAAGCAGTTTGTTTTGTAGTACAATAGGCAATTACTACATCATAACTAATTTGCATTATCCTGCAAGTGGCACTGGAAGAGAATCTATTTTGCAATTGTGACTGAGAACGTCTTCAGTATTATTGAGTACCCTCCTTCAAACATTGTCAGATTTATATCCATGATGCACTTTAACTCAAAGAATCATAGAGGCGCGGCAAGCGGCAACAACGTGGCTTATGTTGCGTGAGATGCGGGTGGAGGCGATGTCATCATATTAATGTGTTGCCTTTTATAATGATTATGTGACGATGTGTTAATTATAAGCAATTACTCGTATGATTTACAATCCATAGCTGCACTGCAGCTCAATGACCGTGTTATAACATTGTTAGTGTGTGTCACTTACTTACAGTGGTGGAAAGTATTTTACAAATGACTTATAAGCCATTACTAGCATGATTTAAAATCAACACACGCATATCAGATCAATGACAGTGTTATAACATTGTCAGAGTGTAACAAATTACTTAGAGTGGTGAAAAGTAGGTTATATATCTCTTATAAGCCATGGATACTATCTTATGCAGACAGCTTCAAAGCAGTTCAATAAATGTTCTGAGCAATATATTCATTAGCATTCATGACTAGCATAATAGTGGATTTGGTGAAATATATGTTATTGAGACAAAGTAGTTACCTTACGAATGTCTTTATGAAGTGGCTTTCAAAATGTTTAATGTCAAGTTTACATAACTCATATATAAAACATTTATATATAGCTTTATAAGCATATGCAGGGTGTTATAATGCTTAATGTCATGCATAATAATGGGTTAATGAATGCTTTATGAATGTTACATTAGCACCACTGAAAGTAAAGTGTTACCCATATATTCTGCATTTCAGGTCTAAAAATATATATCAGATTAATGTCAACCTGTATCTGCCATGCATCTCTGACACAGAACAGCTCTAGAACCCAAGCCTCACGTCTCTGACACAGAACAGCTCTAGAATCTAAGCCCCACGTCTATGACACAGAACAGCTCTAGAACCCAAGCCTCACGTCTCTGACACAGAACAGCTCTAGAATCTAAGCCTCACATCTATGACACAGAACAGCTCTAGAATCTAAGCCTCACATTTATGACACAGAACAGCTCTAGAATCTAAGCCCCACGTCTATGACACAGAACAGCTCTAGAATCTAAGCCCCACGTCTATGACACAGAACAGCTCTAGAATCTAAGCCTCACGTCTCTGACACAGAACAGCTCTAGAATCTAAGCCCCACGTCTCTGACACAGAACAGCTCTAGAATCTAAGCCTCACGTCTATGACACACGACAGCTTGGAAAATGTGTGTGAAGCCACCTGTAATGTTCCCGGCACCAGGTCCCTTGTCGCAGTAGGTTCTGTACCCAGAACACATAGCCTATTCTCAGAGGTGAAAGCACGGGGCACTGGAGGATGTGGAAACGGCAGCTTGGGTGGAAGCTCCTTCTCGACATGGACCTTTAACAGCTGTGCTAACATCATGTTCTCTCCCCACAAAGTAAATCACTACATGGCTATTTGGCCACAGATCTAACTCTTGTCTTAGGTTTGACAGCAAGATGTGACACATCTCCAGATGGCAGAAGACAAAGGGACACAGCCCTCTAGAGCAGCCCCCCAGGAAGGACCATCACGACTCGCTTGCTTCCAGGATGATATTTCAAAATATTTGAAGAGTGTGTTCAGTGCGTTCTGTAAAAATCAACAACAGTTGTAATAATGATCACGTTCTCTTGTTTCTCTGACCGTGGTGTACCGGTTTGGGCCATGCTAAATCTCCAGTGGTTATTTACCAATGTTCTTATTGAATTGAGCCATTCCAACAACTAGCACCAGGTTTCCAATATAAGCCATCTTTGATATAACTCTTTTCCTTACAGTTTAATAACTGCACAATTGTTTTTCTTGGCATTTGGCAAAGGAAATTATAATTTCTAGAAGATTAACAGCAGAAACAAGTGTGTTTTAAAATTTGAATATAAAGGAGACTTTACTTTGTCAATAGAATATTGCAAAATTACCAGGGGTTCCATTTTATGCTTTATTTGACCATTTCTGAGTCCACTGGTTTCTTTTCTTCAATAATTCTTCATTGTTTCATTGCTTCATAAATTTGAAGAATTGGGGGTTGCTTGTGTGAAACAGACTTCTCTGGTTCCCCGCTGAGCTTTTCACCACCGTATCAGCTACTCTAGTGCTGTGATTATTACCGTGAGTTTCAGCCGAACCACCACAGGACACCTCTTATGAAAGGAGAGGGATTGGGTGAATGTGACATTAAAAGCTTCTCTAAACGCAGACTCTGTCGACAGAGGCCACTAAGTGTTTTAAAGCATCTAATCTATATCTTTTTTTGTCTTAAATTTGCTTGTGCCAGAGACTCCTACTGTATTTTCATGCCCCCAATGATATGAATAACATAGATAAAGTACCGTACATAAAACAAAATTCAGGTATTAGATTACAATGCAAAGCCAACAAATTATTACATGCAAAAGATATATTTGAAAAGCGCCACAGCCGTGCTCCGATCGATTGATTGTTTGCTAGGCTGTAGCAGAGGGAAATGTCATGTAACCCATGACGCTAGGTTCAGTTCCTATCTAAGTGACTTATGAATAGCTTGCTCAGGGGGAAGCATATACAGAGAGTAAGGCCCCCTTCTATGCACACAGTGCCAGCACAAAATATCCTTCATCACCAAAGCAAAGTTAAATAAAATTTATGTAACCTGGCAGATTTTATTGTGAAGTGAACGTAGCTTGACAACTGAAAAAGCTGCAACACAAAAAGCTAGAGCAGCAAGACGGGCTTGGAAAAAACAACCCCAAAAAATAAGTTTAAAGACATTGCACGACAGACAAAAAACGTTTTCTTCTTAAAATGTTCCAGCACACTAAGTGTAGGTTGCACACTGCAGAGAAATCCAGTTCATACAATAGATAGGCATGGACAGGAGGAGAATGACAAATGCATTCCTGTGATTAAGAGAGGGCCATCTGGCTCTGCCAGGACTGGGACAATGATGGCAGCCAGGGGTGACCTTGTTCTGACCTGTGTCAGGAAAAAGGACAGCTCAGGCAGACATTGCCCCAAGCAGATCCACCCGCAAGCGTACCCCAAGGTAAGCCTTATGCACTTTGACTGACAGGATGTTGGTTGCAGAAGTAACTGCAACACATACAATATCGAACACACACCAAGAACTTACATACACTTGTAGAAACCCCATTCAAGAGCGCAAACACATACAACACATCACAGACACGCTGACACACACATGCACACACACACGTACACACACAGACAGGTTGAGACACAGAGCAGAAATAATTGTAGGAGATGTCCTTTTGACATTTTTTATTTACAGAACAGTAAGTCTGTCACTTTGCTTCAGATAATTATTTATAAACGCCAGCTTTATCAATTTCTGTGGTAACATTTCAAACAACAGATGCTGCATTTTTTAAAAGGAGGAGGGCCATAATGGAAAGAATCTTCATCTTCCCTATTTTAAGTGTATGTGTACATGTCTGATGTTCCACAATCAGAATAATAGTGAGTAATCTGATGAAATGAGCAAATCCCCTTCCCCCAAGGGGACAAAGTAGTCGAGTTTCCTGTTATTTTGTTACCCGTTGTCAATAGTGCCAGACAGTTGACAAACACACTTACACAATGCCATTAAAATCTGCTAAATCATCTCTCTACAGAATCCCCTTGCAGCTCTCATTAAAAATGTCTGCCTGGGTGAAGCTGTTCTGTGTTTGGCCAACCATAACTGACATCTGCTGTCATCACTGTTGGTGACAGCTCTATATCCTTTTCACAGTCTAATGTGGCCCTTACCTTGAGTAGGCTTAAGACCTTGACAAAATATTGTACATTACAAAAAAAAAAAAAGGGTTTTATAATATTGAACTAACTGATGTAATTTTTTTAATATTGAAGTCCTGCTGGGTTGTGTTTGTGGTTGCCTTGATATGTTGCCGGTGTCTGGTGTCTCAGTACTAGCTGACGTGCCAAGCAGCGGGCACAGAGGCTGTGTAGAGAGACCTGTTGATGACCCGAGTAAGAAGGAGACAGCCAGGCTCACAGACATCTGCCAAGCCGATCTGTCCATGCTCCGAAAGACGCCCTCATCGTGACAGATGACAGCTTTAACGGCTTCAAAATGCCCCCCCGCCCCACGCACACAAACGCACACACTGTGACAGTGTGAGAGGAGACCGCTTTATCGGGTTGTTGAAACTTTTTTTTTAAGGCTTACAAATACAGAATTAGAAAAAGATTTCAGTGCTATTTGTGACACTTTAAACATTTATGAACTTTGCGATTTCGCGTTCTATTTAATTACATGGCCACATACAGGTATCCATAGACTAGAAATGTATAGCATGCGGTTGGCAGGTAGGGTTTGGATTAGGGGATAACAGCAGAGAATAGATAATGCCATTTCAAACAGAATGCCTGAGCCAGTTAGCTGCTAAAACATGTTGTCTAAACGCCAGGCAACATCTAGCAACGGGTAACATAACGACAGTAACACCGTGATATGGGTCACGTTTCTCTATACAATTAGATGTACATTAGTGTCTTATGGGTTTTGCAACACATTCGAGTTGTATCAGTTCTGTCCTTCACCTCGAAAACCTGGTATGCTCTTAGTAAAAGGGTTGAGCGGCAGCCAGGGTCACATTTCCATAGGTTACAATAGGATGTGTCATTGAGAATTCTGGCAAAAGGTCTGTCTCTCACAGCACACCCATTCATCACGGACCTTTCATCATCCATCACATCAACGATGCACCTCAAACAAACTTACTTCAGGCTTCACTCACTGTAATGTCCTTCTCTCTGCAAACATCTTTCTCAATCAATCCATTGCCGATGTTTTCGCAGTGATGAATATCCCACGCCAATCAAACTTGGGATTTCACACTTATGTGGTGCAAAGTGCGCCTGCCAAGTTTTTTTTAGAGGGAGGGATCTACATTCTCATCCAAGTAAAGTAGTGACACTGAGTAATTGTCAAATCAAGGGCATATGTGGGAAATGACCTACTTGAGTTTTAGTGTGACTGATGGCAGCATCGATCACTTCGACGTCATTATTTAAAAGACATCAAAGAAACTTTGACAAGAAGTGGGACAAGAGAACTTTGCTAGTGGCAGTGGGCATTTGCTGATAGTGGTCGACAGCATAACATTACTGGTTCAGGTCTAACGCCTTAATCAAGGACTGGCTGAAGTCAATGATCAAGCAAATGTGTAGCCCTGCAATTAGTACAATACATTAGTGAGCCCTCAATGTGTGTAGAATTAGCGTCAGTGATACTTACACGGTGAGAATGTACTTTATGTACGATTAAGAATTTAAGGGAATTAATTTCAGGACAACTAATACATGGTTATATATTGAAGTATGGCTTCAAGAGTCTGCTGCTCTGATTGCTTCCCCGCACTGGGTCTTATGACGAAATGTTGTTGCTTTAAATCCAAAGGAAATCTAATATTTTCAGTACCATACGATTAATGTTATTGAGTTGTGCTGTGAATGACATCAGTTACTTTAGTCAATGATATCACCACTGAACTCAAGACAAAAACATCATCTAATGATTAAAAAAGTGCACCCCTCAACACATATTTCGAGATGAACCCAGGTAAGGAAAATGTAAATGGTTGTTATTAAGGCAACCAAACTGGACTATAGCTGTCAGCAGGCCTTTGAAAGTTTTTTCCCGGGCCTGTGTATCCAATATCAGTAGCTGCAAAATAAAAAAGACCCTCCTGGAACGTGAACTGCTTAGTCATTTCCTTCCTTCTAAAGAGAGATGAGGAAAGCTGATGTAGACTATCTAGGAGCTACCTTGGATTCGTTTCGGGTAATTAGCCGACCCCCTGCTACAGTTGCTTTGTGTAGAGTGCTGATTCCATCATGTTGTTCAATGGAACCTATATAGTCCCAGTGGTTTGAAAGAGTACACCTGTTGGAACGTTGCTCTGGCCTCTATATAGATCTTTATTGTTATTATTATTATTATTATAATAATAATAATAATAATAATAGCTTTCATTTTCGAGTGCCTTTCAAAAAACCTAAGGACACTTTACAAATACAAGTAAGAATGAACAAATACAACCAAACTATTTAAGAAGAAATAGACCATACGCCGATTTAGAAGAGTGATAATCTGTTAAGTTAACGGCCTTAAAAACATGTTTAGTGATGGGTGTTACAGCTAGCGAACAGTACTATAATGTGCTGCAAACATCAGGGCATCAATGTAATTTACTTTCATCCATGATGGCATGCTAGCCTGAAAGAACTCAAGCCTCTGCTCAACATACAATACGTATGCCCATAGTAAAGCAAACAGAAGGGATATTCTTTCATTTGAACCTGATAGGAGCCTCTGACGTTCACCACCGGAATAAGCAGGGAAAATAATGATGTGCTATCTGATAATGGCTGCATAGCTGACAAATCGGCCCTTTTAATGGACATATAATTAATGTCTGTGTTTCCCCGATGATACTGATGGCAGCCTAGTAAGGGATAATGTTCTGGAACTCCTAAGTCATTTCAGATCAGCATGAATAAGGCAATAGACCCATCGATATATGCATTTACATTCCATCAGGGATGCAGCTCTAGCCTCAGCCTACAGGTCTATTGTTCATACTCTTTCTTTGGTTATTTCTTTCGTTTATTCTATTTTCCGGGATTTTTCTCCTATTTTTCTGCTTTGTCTTATTCTAGTCCTCTAACTATTCTTTATTCCAGGGCTTTATGGTACTTGACTTTGTTTAGACTAATCACTGTAAGACACACATCCTCTGATATCCACATTATAGATTCCAATGGCTTATTTTTACGAGTATAATCAACAGAATTGGCTGACTAACTATTTTCATCCAGTTGAAGAGGAATAACTTTGCAGCAATACAAATGTAATGCAATAGAACCTTTGTAAATTTTGTGAAACTCTGGTATTCTCAAGTTATTTCTTCAGCATTAAAAAAGATGATAGGAAAAGAAGAGTCTTTAATCAGGGGAGACAAGAGGCACTGTAGACATCTAGCGTTCTTTGGGATGTCAAGTTTACTGTACCTTGACAGACTTAATATAGCTCACCATTTAATACAGTTATGACTTCCCACATGCTTTAGTTCAGAACAAACGTATAACCCTAAATGAATCGGTTCTAAGGCAGTTTAATCCATTTTATGACATTTAAGCCCCCCGAAATGTAAGTTAAAAGTACATGGTATTGACTAAAGGGCATTTCTTTGTTCTTACTTTAACAACAACTTATTGTACTTGTCATTGTCTGGCTTGACGAGTGCCTCACACTTTGAATGTCAGAACAGTAAAACATAATCGGTCTCCTTTTGAAAAGCTTCCATTAGAAAATCATGCATAAATGTTCGATCTTCCCCTAGTACAGATTAGGACACGCGCCTCAATTGTTGGATAATTATAGTGATTGTGATTGTGTTTAATTAACTCCCGTGATTACAATTATATGTCCACATTTGTCAAATCTAAACAGAGTGTGATACTAAAACGAGCTACTGTAATTGCTGCAGAGAAATGTTTGCCTATATTCAATGAAAATAAGAGTTTTAACCCAAAGTCCTTAAGAAATAGGCACTGAAAAGGCTTTAAAATTAGTCATGGGTAACTGCAGCCTTGCAGTTAGGTATTTACAGGTCTGGTAGGGGAGACCAAGGCAGAGGAAATTGTAGATAGGCAACAGTTGAATCCTTGGGTTACATTATTCCTACTTTTAATTCACTTATTTTGTTATTTTATGAAAGCAGTTTAGATTAACCCACCAAGTTGTAGTGTTACAACCTAATATACCCGGTGTGTCTAGTTGTAGTGAAATCACTGAAGCTCACCTACCTGACTTAATTAAGATAAGCTGCCCAAGTGAAAAATAAGTATACTTATTTGTATTAAAAGTAGACTACAGATTTAATAAGCATGTTTAAAGTAAAGTATACTCTTCTTGCACTTCTCAAAAGCACACTATAGCATTAAGTACACTTAAAATACATCTGATCTGTATTTTAATACACTTTCAATAAAGTACATTAAAGCCACTAAAGGCAACTTTTTTGTAGTAACTTATAATCAATACCTACAGTTTGCACACTATACACATAGATGAGATACATGCGTTGGTTGAACGACAGTGATATATGATATACATATATCATTTAAATTAGAGCAACATACATTTTTTGGGTTTGGATGAACTCAACATTTTTGCGTTGAAAATACAATTGCGTGGAACCTGTTAATTAAAGTCAACGTTTCTTTTTTTTTGAGTGTAGTAGCATCAAAATATTCCCTGCTGCCCCGGAATCAATGAAAGCAAGAATTATGTGCCGACCCTTCTGCCAGGCGAGGGTGGTGAGTAGGGAACTTGCAGGAAGGGATTAGTGGGGGAGGTTACCAATTCTCATAGCATGTTTTGCGATGACCCCGTGACAGTGTCCCAATGACCTAGGCTCTATCTCCATAGCAACATCCACTGTGGACAGCCCCCTGGAACCCTCCGGGTCCATATAGGGGACGTAGTTCAGAGACCAGACAGACTCGTTTTGGATTCCTCCTTGTGAAAGATCTTGTGATGTGCGAATCCCTGCCGCCGATCAGTCCAGTAGGATGAACCCAACGACTTAAAGATAGATACCAAATTACAAGATAGACAGTCGTTCTAATGACTTTTAAAGTCGTATGATGTGTAGAAGACATTAAATGCATGGCAACATAAAACATAATTCCCTCAATGAATGAGAATGACCTTTGACTTTTAGATACAGTATGTGGAATTCATTTCATATAATGTTACTGACAGAATTAATCTCACTCTACCTAATTCTTTCAAACCAGTAAACCCACGATCACAACTAACTGTGGTCAGTTTCGGACTGTTTCCATTCCAATGCTTCATTTATCTGAATTAAAAGGCCAAATTATTATTATTATTTAATTTCATTTATACAGGGTTAACCGACAGACCAGGTCTCTTTTCCAGCAGTGCCTTGTAAACAAAAGAGAGACAATGTTTTTCTCCCCTATCACTAAGAGAAAACCATCCTACTTTTGTATACAGTGTACAAGGATGAGTTCTAAAACTATCCATTTAAAAAATGCAAAGTGCTGTGGTAAACTGCATCAAGGGACTTTAAAATAGTAGGGGCTGCATGCATATACACAATATCACCATAATCCATGACTGACAAGAGAGTAAATTTTACAATTGTCTTTCTATTTTCAAGTGAAAAAGATGATCTTATTCTATATGGAGCACCTAGTCTGATTCTCACCTTCTTGAAGTTCAATCACATGCGTCTTAAATGATAACTTTTCATCTAGTGAAATTCCCATGTATTTGTAACTGCAACCCGCTTCAATTTGGGCCCCATTAAGGGAGCAAATGTTATATGCCTTATAATCTAATTTTTTATTTATTATTCAGTCTTAGTCATTTTAAAATTAGATTAGATTAGTTGGTGACATCTGTGAAAGCAACAAAGTCAAACCATGTAGTGCACAGTAAAACAAATAGGCCTTTATGCCTTGTAGGCTAAAATGTGTCAATAGGGAAGCTCAGGTTTAATGAAATTATTCTCAATAACTCTGTTGTTTAAGGGAACCAACTGACTAACCTCTTAATTTGTGGACAGTAATTACAAATGTTAAGAAATTTCATACTGAATTGAGTGTATGAATAAAAATAATAAAAAATACTAAAAATTAATGCTACAGATTACTACTGTATGTCTGTTTCCCCACCATGGCTTGTAAGGGGCTCAGAAGTAATTAATGTTTTCTGTAAAACGTTTTTTATTATTATTTGATTTAAATGTATGTTTAAAAAAAGGAAAAATGTGACTGTATGATTAAAATTCACGTAATTATAATCATACAAACTTACGGCTTACGCAGTGTCAATGAGAGGTTTACTCTTCTGATGGAAAATGTTCTCTCTACTCCACTTCTGGGGACTCACTTTGCACTGCTATCAAATCTCTCCCTCCTTTCTAGATACATTTGTCTACTGAACATTTCTAAGATATGGCATCCATTGATGCAAAACGTCCCGCTTTGCCCTTTTCATGATTGAAGCTGAGATGTGCAAATTGATTCTTTCTCCACACTCTACATACCCTCAGATGTTCCAATGAACAAAGACAGTGACAATGTCAGTGCACAGGAATTAGGCCAGTTACTTTGTGCAACTCTTAAACTTTTAAGAAAAGATTCATGACTTATATTTCTATGTTACAATTACGGAATTGCAAGCTCAAACAATGTCTGTCACATCAGCACTCAAACATTTGATGGATTCTTTCATCTTCTTTCACCTTTCTGTAGATGTTGAGAAGCATTGCGTAATTTCTCCAACACAAAATAGCTCAAACTTATCACGGCTGAAATTAAAATCTTGCCCTGCCACAGCAGCATAGCACTCAAATCAGAACATGAGGTACGCCTCATTCATCTTAAAAAGAGTCCTTTCCTTTTGACCGAATTGATCACAAAAACATTGCTGGAATACAGTAGTTTCATGGATAAGTAAATTTTTTCACCTTTCTTATTCTGAGCCGAATGTGAGACCATGTGAGAACTAGCGTCATTGTTTATTCTTAATTTGAATGATCTGTCATTTGGGCGTCACAATTGTCCAAAACGATATTGCTTGACGAAGATGACTTGGCAAAACAAATAACAGCGCAGTTTGTGCTATGGAGAATCTCATCAAATCCATTGCAGCGTTGACACAAGGGTACATTCAAAATGAACTTGCGTAAGGAACCGTGAGATCCCTATCTATCTTCCCCTCGTTCACTGTGAATATTCACTCATATTAATATTTCTAAAATGATAACTGTGTCTGGGAAGCACAGCAATTTGTTTCTTTATCTCCTTCTGATTGTCTCCTGTTGATGAACAGATATGAAAATGGATATAAAGATGAAAATAGTAAGCCATTGCTATTCAGGGAACTGTGAAAGTATAAATGTTAAATTTCTCAGATGAACAAACATTTATGAAGCACACACATGGTTCTCTGACACGTCAGAAACATTAGTGACCTTGTTTATTTATTAATCCATACAAGTATGGGACACCATGCACATTGATTCCTCAGAAAACATAATCAATGTCCTGTTTTGCTGTTACAAATCATTTAAATCTTGGAAATAACAATAGACATCAACTTCAACTTAATCTTACCTACTGTTACTGCATCTTTCAGACTGTAGAAGAGGTTGGCCCAGTGTTTTCTGATAGTAAATATGTGAATTGCCATAAGAAGTGGTGCTTTGGCACATCTGTTGGAAATGCACTGTGGCTCAGTGGGAAGTAAGTGCAATAAAGCATGCTAAACAGTTTGAAATACTGTTCGATACACTTTGCCAAAAAGCCACTCGAGTGACACGACAAAACTTGACATTTAAGGATGAGTGCCACTGCAAATCAAGTCTTTGAATGGCATAGGACAAAAACTCACGCTTCAATGGAAAAATCTGAAGATTTCTGCCACCCACTAATTATTCCTGTATTAGGAATGGGGAGAGGTCCTAATCCTTAGACAATTAGGAGTGAGTTGCCTTCACTGAATCTCTTTCCTCTTCACCTGAATACGAAAGAAGGGCTTTTTTAATTCTGACGTATGCCTCCCTTTTTTCATTTCCTGGCTTTTGTGTCAGTAGTTTTCTCATTGAGAGAGATTTACATGGAGTGCATACAGAAATGTTCTTTTCCAAAATGTCTTCTTTATTAGATCATGGCCTCTAAACCCTGAGCCTACTGTAGTTGTTTTGGGTCCCAAGGCAAGATTTTTGTTAAGTCATCTTCACAATATATATCGAGTTCTGCGTATAAAACTAATGAAAGTGTCCATTGTTGGATGAGTTATTAAGTACTGGCAGTTGGACTGCAGGATTTCAGGATAACTGCATTTGAATTGTTCCGCATTAACTGGTGTTGGGGAGGTAGGTTTGGTTTAGGTGTTGGTGGGGACATAATTCTGTAACCACTGTTGGGTGGTGGCGGGGGGACTGAAAAGAAACTAGCTTAAGATTGTTTTATATGCACAGAATAATATAAACTAATAAACTTAAGGGCTGGCTAAATTGGCTGGCTGTTTTCTGAAAGGCTGTCTGCAAATGCAGTGGCATTAGCTGCTTACATAAGTGAAGATTTGGGTCATTTGCATAAAAAAACATTAGCAGGCTGGCTAGTTCTAATTTATTGCCACCCAACATAAAAACTATTTTGAATGGAAGGCTACTAGTAATGTAATATACTGCTTTGTACTTTCATAATGTGAATATAAGATTTATTAATGTAAACAATATGTCGTGCTGACTACCACAATCTCACAAATCATATTCCAGTCCAGGTTGTCCTCCTTGTCTGGTTTCTAATGGCCGCGGGTTTAGATGAGCAACTCTCTGCTAAACCAAACAAGTTAACGACAGGTAACTAGGAGGTGGGAGGGGAAACGTCAAGGACGTTTACTAATAACCCTTTTGTGGGGTCAGTGGAGTGGATACAATTACTTAATGAAAGCCTAGTATGAGATTATTGATAGGGACAATGCAGTGGTCCCTTGGCATTGGTAGGGACGTGTCCCTACTGTCCCGCCCTAAATCTATGCCTATGCTCAGAGTATTTCTTTCTCCTTGAAATAAAACAGACGCCAATGTCCTGAAGACATATGTGGGTGGCTGCTGGCCGAATACAGTCTAATTTGGTTAATTCAGACAAAACCCCACCCTTTGCACCACTGGGAGGGCTGCTATGCGGAAACTACTCTAAACAAGTTGATAAGGGCTGTACTGAGGGATGACTCAAATCGATACTTTGGATATACTAAATGCTATCAATAGCCCCATTGATCTGTTGTCCCAGATTGACAAGTTTATCCCACGTATCAAACCTAACCACTTTATATATTGGCTAATGTTGGCATAATTTGCTCTTTTTACAGACGCTATATAAAGTTGTATAAATATTTACTAATTCCCTGCCTCAAACAAAAGGATCTTTGGCCACTCTTAATGCCTGCGTTCCTGCATGGCTGTTGTCTCTGATGACACATGACCCACAGGTTAAAAGGGGAAGTTGTTTTTGGCACTGCTTTCTAAAGAAAATAATAAATATATATATCTGTAAACCTATCCAATATATGAAATTTTGTTGTTGGTCATGGTGAGGCCTATGTGTTAATTGAATAAAAGTCAACAAGTAGCTGAACAGATCAATAATAAGTGAATTGTTATCTAAATAAGGTTGGAGGAAGGTAAATAGTGTATTAATGTATTAGAAATGTAGTTAACACTTTGTTTGAGTACCCCCACATTAGGCATGGTAACGGTATTTACAAGCTCACTATACACACTAATAATTGACTGATAATTGCCTCTTAGTTGCATCGAAATATAAAATTAAACAGGGTAACTATTCATGAAACTCGGCTATGACTATTTATAATGAAATATTTGAATATGTATTTGCATTGCTATAACATGTTTATAGTGTACTAGGCTGTAACACAGTGTTGTTTTGTATTGTAAATTAATTGATGACAAATTCTGCATTCGCATAATTCTTTGTAATAAGCACAATTAAAATGAAATAAAATGCTGTTATAGGAAACATTCATACACTTAAGTTGATTCTAACCTTTGTTACTTATTAATTCCAGAATAGGCTCCAAGTATAGCAGTATTTTTTGCAATCAATCATCCATGCAAGTGGGTAATGTTAATCAATGTGACTTAAACTAAAACGCTAACTAAAACCTGTGCAAACAAATAGCTTTGTCAGTATTGGCAAAATAATTTAAGGATAGTGTCTAGAGTTTTAAAATAAAAAAATAAAACAACATGAAAGGTTTCCTATTTATTAAAAACTCCTGATTACAAATGTTTGCATCACAAATGAGGGCAGAAGGTATCCACATAGTGTTGACTTTCATTTTATAAACTCCTTTACATATATACTTATAAGGAAGTGAATACAAAAAAACATGTGTAACTTCTATGCATCGATATCTAGGGCTTAAAAAATATGGAATAAAAAGAGACAAAAAATCTCACTCAAAAACACTTTGGTCTTTTTAATGATGCTACAAATGCATGCACAAGTAACTCTTGGGCTGAATCAAGTTGCTTTTTCTTTATTCATTAAAATATTATCCAATGAGACCCATAGGAATTATCCAAACTGCAGAATTGGCTGTTGTCAGTTAGAATACATAAGAAGGTGCAATAGGACACAGGGCCAGTTGATGTGGGAGACTCTTTTTAGGGTATGATGAAGCGATGTGTTGCCTAATGAGGTAAACACTTAGCCATCATTACTGGCCGCTATGAAAGCATGTCAGAAGTCAGCTTGTATGATATTAAGGCATGGCGCCCTCATCAAAGCAGACACTATCATAACACATTAAAACCAGACTAGAGCTTTAACAAAAAAAACGAAAGTCTAAATTCTTAAAGTAGCAATGAACATAATTTTTCAGCGCATGTAGTTCAGTCTGACCAAAAGATGTTTTTGTGCTGTGACCTGGTTTCTTTGCATATTAATCAAGTTTTTATACTCATTTGCTCCCAGGCAGGGGGATTTTCAAAGATAGCGTCTGCTCATAAGTACTCTGATTATCAGTGGAATGTGTTTCAAAGGCCAAACTGCAAACAGTTCACTCTAATTAGGCTTCATCATTTACACACAATGAGAGCGGTAAATCATGAAACACCAAACCTACTGGCAAGGTAAGACTTGATGGCAAAAAAAAAACAGACTATGTGAAAGAAATAGGGTGATAGCCATAGTTGCCAACCCTCTCGATTTTCCCAGGAGACTCCCGATTTTCATTGACACAATTCTCTATCAAAACGCTTTTTTTGTACGGAGAACCGCTGTTGTTTGGAAATCCTCCCAATTTTTTAGGTTTCAATGTTGGCAAGTATGGTGATAACAAATGCACAGATTCACTGAAAGCACGAGAGCAGTAATGCATTTGTCTATCTTGCGCTCTGTAAATCACAACAATGCCCAACTGTGACAGGCATCCGGTTACAGTAATAGTAAGTGTAGGTTATGAATACTATTGGGTTATCCACATCCTCATGCACAGAGACGCAGACACACAAACCTAAATGTATACAGTAGTCCATGTGTTCCAATGGCAAATCTTGTTTAAACCAGTACTGTCTCAACAAGGGAACAATACAGTTCTGGAAACAAAGAATTTACACAGATTGTGTGACTGTAAAGTATTGCTGTTGCACCACAATTCAGTCAACCAATAAATCAAAGCACACTCCCACTGGATAAAAACAACACAATTGTTTTTTCTTCCCCTTTAGAAAACAATTTTGTTTCCATAAACTAGTACCTTTCACTGAAAGCAATACTCTTAAAAGCATACAGCATGCCAAGCACATGGGAGACGTAAGGAAAAATGCTGTAAACACAGTAACAAGTGGCATTTCATAGCTTTTAGTCCTGAAAAGCCTTGTATTCCATGTCTCTGGTCTTACTAGAGCAGTCTGAGGAACCACTCAGTTGAAACTGATATCCACATTATCTGTCCAATTCAGGTTTTCTTTTTTTGCTTCAACCCCACCCTGCCCCCTGCCAATCAATCCTTTCCGGAAGTCACCATAGCAAAGCAGAACCCTATCACAATGTAAAAATCTTATCTGAATTGTATTTATGTGATGTGTTAGTATGACGCACACATCTTGTTATCGCAAAGTCATATTCTTATTATGTGATTGCATCGTAAGGTATTTCCATACAGGGCATGTGACACATGTGAAACTATAACTCAAATGGACAATGCTTTTTAATTTTAAATTTGGCATACATTGGCCATACACCAACATGAAAATGAAAATACAAACACATCTTTTGCATTTGGATTTTAACAATAACCCAGATTATGCACATCGAAATTGCAATCCCGTTATTGTTTTACCATTTTTAAGTTTGCCTTTTCATTTGAATTTTGGCCACCATAGACTTCCATAGCCGATCACTTCTAGAATACAACGTTCTACAGATAAAACTAGCGAAGGGAACACTATCTGACAGTAACGTTCTCTGCTGTTTTATACGGTAACAGAGCACTCATACTTTCTCCTACTTTACTAAATATCTCACAAATATAATATTATTTATTAACAGCAATAGCAGTTGTGTTAATAAAGACGCAACAAGCATAGGTTCTGTTTCCCCCATTTTAAAATATAACTAGACAATGATGAAATTCGCCGATCATTTAGAATACAATGTTCTACATATAAAACTTGCTAAGGGAACGCTTTCTGACAGTAACATTCTCTGTTCGCTTAGAGTTGGCTATTGACAAGCAATGAAAGTGGAATGGATTCATTTGGAGATTGATGATCAGCCAAAATTGGCATTGGTTTATTTTATTACTTTAAAGGCTTGATAAACCTTTATAAAGTGAAGGTGTCAATAAACAGACAAAAAATAAATAAGGTCTAATGATTCTGACTCACAAATCTAATGATCAGTCAGGGTTTGTTTCAATCAATGGGTTTGTTTTTAAATACTAATAGGCTACTAATAGTTCTTAACAGAAAAAAATGCACAAGAAGCCTAACTCTCCTTTACAACAACTCACTAAATGTTTACAACTGGGTAGGTGAGCCGCTTGCCCAAGACACGTTTTCCACTTGTGCACGCGCAAAGGCGGTCAG
>JAVQIZ010027795.1:0-16840 GCA_036023535.2 Galaxias brevipinnis
ATATACAATTTTGAATACATCAAAATGCAAAAAACATCTACGTTTTCTGTCCACTCTCCCTTTTTGCCACAGTTGTCTTCTGGGACATTTGCTGGTCTGCCCAAACTGCGTTTCCTGAACGTGATCATCTCCTCTTCAGTCTGTTTGAACTGCAGTATTGAGGAAGGGGTCTTCCAGGGTCTAACCAGCCTGGAGCAGCTGCAGCTGCAGGGGATGTGTTTAGCACTGGCACCCCCCAGCCTTCTGGTTCCTCTGGTAGGGCTTACAAGTCTGGAGGTAAATCGGGTTGGGCTGAGCGACGTGGGGGAAGGGTTCTGCTTTCTTCCTGTGGCCATGAAGAACCTTCAGACCCTGAGACTGGCTGACAACGACATAGGCGTCATCAGGAACAGAGGCTGTAACAAACACAGGTGGGCGGATCCTCCCTGTTAGATAAAACATGCAACCATTCACTGTGGGCTGTGTGACTGACACATACTCCCGTTCCACCAACACCGACCTAAAGCCAGTTCCCCGTGTGTTCAATTTGCGAGCCTTAGAAGGACCGTTAGCTTTTCCATGGGCTAGAGAACCACGTCATTAGGCCAGTTTGCAGTAACGCAAGCCGTAACTGCAAAGCACAGCAGCAATGGCAGACTAGCGACGGTGTCAACTGAAATCGCTTTTTCAACTTCCAGTGCCTCTTCCCTGTTCTTTGCTTATTTAAAGACGTGCCTGGCATGCTCCTTTTTCAAAGCGGCAACCCCTTGCACTTTTTAATTTTTGGCAGAGCACGTCGTGGCCTATCTGATGTGGAAAAAAGTAGATTTTTTTCAAAAGTGCAGCGCCCTTAATGTCACTTCTCTGTCCGCCGACCAATTAAAAATCCATTAAACTAAAAAGTGGTGCTTGGTCTTAGACCAGCAAAGAGTTGGGACCAGCTTGGAACCCATTTTCCTGGTCAAGAGCCGGCTCATTGGTGGTGGAAAAGAGAAGAATGGGTTCAAGATTTGGCTCTGGCTCCGAACCAGCCCTGGAACTTGCTTAGTGTTCTCAGAGTTCTTCCATGTGCAATCGCTGTTCCTCTTTCTTTCCTTCCAGGTTTGGAGTGGATCGCTGGCCCATGGCAGTCCTGGCCAAGATCCAGGAGCTTTATCTGAACGGAAACCCGGTCAGGACTGTAGAGCCGGACTCCATGTCTGTGTTCCAGAACCTGTCCGTTGTGGACCTGAGTTTGGTGGACACCTGGGTGGGTCAGCTGTGGGAGTCAGGCATGGGGAAGGTGCCCAACCTCTTCCTCTCCAGCTATGGGTATAGAGACTTCTCGCCCACCCTTCTGGAGATGTGCACCCTTGTGACCAAACTTGGAGTGGAGTCATTGGATTTAACCAGAGTTCCTGTTAGAGACTTCAGTACGCGGGCTATGACCAGGTGTGTCAGAGCATCCCACTGAGCTGACTGTTTTATTATGGTCTACACACAGTCCAGAGCATCCCACTGAGCTGACTGTTTTATTATGGTCTACACACAGTCCAGAGCATCCCACTGAGCTGAATGTTTTATTATGGTCTACACACAGTCCAGAGCATCCCACTGAGCTGACTGTTTCATAATGGTCTATACACAGTCTAGAGCATCCCACTGAGCTGACTGTTTCATTATGGTCTACACACAGTCCAGAGCATCCCACCGAGCTGACTGTTTCATTATGGTCTACACACAGTCCCAGAAGAGGTTCTGCATTGTGCATGTTTAATCTAGGTGTAGTAAATGTGCGTGTTGTATGAGTCTGTATGAGTTGTATGAATTTTTTCCCACTGACTCAAATGTTTAGGTGCCATACAGGTCTGAGGGAGCTGGTGCTGAGCCAGGGAGTGCCTCAGGGTTTTGACCTGGGGTTCTGGACTGCCACGGGAGCCATCCAGGTTTTGCAAATGAATTTGGCCTATCTTAGGAACGCCTCCTTCTGCGCCGCAGGGAATGGGACCATGTGGAACATTACTTCTCTTAAACTACCCGAGAACCAACTCACCGAGATCAGCGACGACCAGGTTAGACTTAGGAGATAGACTCAAACAACACCACTTTAACCATGTTGACTTTCTTCTTGATTGCAGTTTATTAATATCTTTATTTTTGATGTATTTGTCTTTAGTTTGCCTGTATGCATGTCCTGGAGGAGCTGGATCTGAGTAAGAACCTAATTGCTACTCTGGCTGCCAGGGCCTTCCATGGCCTGCCCCAACTGCGCATCCTCCGTCTCCCACATAACCATATCTCTCGTCTGGGAAGACATGACTTTCAACAGCTCCCTGCTCTGGAGGTGAGATTTGAAATGGGGGATCAGCCGTGACTATGAATGCTCGAGTGTAACTGTGCCTAAGTGAGTGTGCTTCCGTGACTCTGCGGGTCAGGTGCTGGACCTGGACGGGAACAGGATCAGCGAGGGTGTGGAGGAAGGGGTGTTCAGCAAACAGCCTCTTCTCAGGGAGCTCACCCTGGGACGGATTGACATCATGTACGAGTTCTTCGTCAGCCTCCTGTTCTACGGCTTCCCGCCCAAGCTCCAGCGCCTGGTCCTCGACATGGGTCCAGGAACCAACATGAAAGTGGGCCAGATCGCCCCCCCTGAGCAGCCTCTGGTGGTGGAGATCAGAGCGGATTTACTGACGTCTCTGGACTGTGTCAACAACCTGTTCCCTATGGTCCGAGAGCTACGGGTGACAGGGTCGGAGGTACTGCTTTTAGATCAATTACTATTGTTATCTGTGATAACTAAGACTATCATTTAGCTTTATTCATTAATCAGATGTTTAAAAGGCAAACATTTGCTAGGCAGAGAAATACAAATTGAGTACATTTTAGAATTCATTTCTGGCAGCAGTTGCTAACTACTAGTAGAACTACTATAAAATCCACTGGATAGATACTGTAGCCCGCATTTACTATATCTATAATATACAGTATATATATATATATATATATATATATATATATATATATATATACATACATATATATATAAATATAGTTTGATGAAATTGCTGCAAATTATTGGTTGACATTTTTTGTAAAAATCTGCAACCCTGTAATTCACTCTGACTATTACTATGGTACATTTTTTATTGACAGAATTGCCAGTTCTACTCTACTCTACTAAGCATTGTTTGATATGACAATGTACTATGGGTGTATTTTCAGAAAACAAATGGATAGTGTTAGTGGTAAACATAAATGGGGCTGAAAAATATGTTTCTAACACAGAATAATAAATTCCATTTTAAATCAAATCTGGCTGCAAATGTTGAGCTATGTCCAAAAGTGAAGCCTATAGAAGAAAGCGATTAAAATGTAAAGACCCTACTGCCAGACAAGTTATACGTTTAATTGTGCAATAAAATTAAACATTTTTAATTAAGCATTGATTAAGTATTGTGCAATTATTGTTCAGATGGATGTATCTTCTTTATTGTTCAGATGAATGTATTTTCTTTAAAGACCTCTATCACTTGTATGCTGTGTGTTGTGTTTGCAAAGGAGGATAAGGGGGCGTATTTCAGATGTCAGTCCCACTTCCTTGCTCCCTTTTTCCCTAATCTGGAGTCATTGGAGTTCTGGGCCCACAAAGAGAAGTTTGCAATAAGCTACACTAACATCAACCTTCTACGGAAGCTGAAGAGGCTCAAACTGGTCAACGTGAACTTCTCCAACCAGACGGACCCCAGTCTTGCCTTCAGGAACCTGACCGAGCTCAGAAGCCTGGTGCTACTCAACTGCAGACTCAATTTCCTCACGAGGGTAAGTGCATTGTGATATGATCTGATATCGACTAGACTTGCTGTATCCATCCAAGTACACATATTAAAGTCGATGGGTTTTGTAGTTTCCTGCCAGTCACAAGCATGGCCTTCTGACACAGTCCCTGTTCTGTATGACGTTTTCACCCCTCCTGTCCTTCTCTCCATCCAGCCCATGTTTACAGACCTGGGGTCCCTGCGTCTGCTGTGGCTGTACAGTGAGAGTCCTCTGGTCCTGCTGGAGGACGTCTTCCTGCCCCTGCTCTCTCTCTCCACGCTGACCTTTGACCACGTGGACCTGCGCTGTGACTGCTCCAACGAGTGGCTGCTGGACTGGGCTGAACGCTCCCCACGCATACAGGTCCAGCACGGCTGCTGCTATCGGATCTCTGATATGTTTATCAGCGCCCTTTATGTGACTTTACCCAACTTAGTGGAAACTGACAATTAAACCACCGACCATTTTGGGTCGTTTGTAATCCGTTCATTGTGAAGTTGACAGTGGAGTTGGGCAAAGATGAAAAATGTAGTACATCTTTGGTTTGTGATTGTTGTGTGTATATGTATTGACACAGGAGACGGTTGACACCGGATGGTCAATGTATATTACAAGTGAAGCGCTGACTTACCACTACTGTGTGCCTTAGGTGATGCACCTGCAGCGACAGCAGTGCGTCTGGCACTACCAAAAAATGAACTTCCTCTCCACCATGGAGCGCCTCTGCCAGACCGACGTCGACTTCCTGTTCTGCATCGCCACGGCGATCGCCACCTCCATCTTCCTCTGCTCCTCCCTGGGCTACCGCTTCCTCCGCTGGCCCTGCCTCGTCCTCCTCCTCCGCCTGCGCGGGTGGCTGCAGCGCCGCTGGGGCCGGAGGAGGCTGAGGAGGCGGGCGGGGATCGAGGTGTTGGCGGGGGAGGAGGAGGAGGAGGAGGAGGAGGCTCGTTTCGACGCGTTTGTGTCTTTCAGCAGTTATGACGAGGAGTGGGTGATGAGAGAGATGGCCCCCAGACTGGAACAGGAGGGGGAGCCTCAGCTGAGGCTCTGTCTGCACCATAGGGACTTTGAGGTGAGCTCCGAGGACCAGCACCCACACATCTGGCCATTCATCTATCTACCCACCGCTCAAGCTACCTATCCTTCCTATGCAACTCTTAAAGAAATAGTTGTTTTGTTGTTTGATGTTACCTAAACGTGATGTCTCCCGGAGATGTTGCGACTCGTCCTGATGAGGACAGCCATTTAGGGGGTTTCTGAATGCATGCGTTCTACGCCTACAGACGCCTGTGGCATAGCGCTGCGCTTAGTGGTTTCCAACTTGAAAAAACACTTGCGCTGCGAGATCTATTCCTTTTAAGAGGGGTGGGATCCACGGGTGTGCGTTGGTTTCAACAGGTGGGGAAGGGCATCGTGGACAACATCGCCGAGAGCATCGACAGCAGCCGGAGGACGGTGTGTGTGCTCAGCAGGCGCTACCTGCGCAGCGACTGGTGTGGTCTGGAGATGAGGATGGCCACGCACCGCTTGCTCTCAGAAAACAGCCATCGTCTCGTACTGGTCTTCCTGGAGCACATCTCCCCCTTTGAGCTCTCTGCCTTTCACAGGTAATGGCCGTCCCGGCTTGTTCCTATGTTTGGCCGTGAACAGTCGTTGTGTCTGGTCGGATGTGTCGATGGCTGAGGTGTGTGTGTGTGTGTGTGTGTGTGCGTGTGTATGCGTGTGCGCTCGCCACAGACTGGCAAAAGTGGCCCGGACCCAAACCTACCTGGACTGGCCTCAGGACGAGGCAGAGAGAGGGGTGTTCTGGGAGCGTCTGCGTCATTACATCGCGGCAAGAGAGGGAGACGAGCTGGTAAGCTGGCCGGACTTAAGCAGGGACTCTGGCCTTCACGACCCTTTGTAAACAGCTCTGATGTTGTTCTGTACAGATACATACCAAGTATACTGTGAAAGTCTTTGTGGCTGTTCACCAACCACTCTGGTTTTCCTGTGTATGTCGTTGTGCATGCAGCATACAACATGTGTAACTGCTGCTGTCTCTGCTCTGCGTTACCGAGAGGAAGTGTCCAATACGTCTACAGAGGACGCTCTCTCACAGCGACTCCATTGAGTGGCTTAGTCACTGGGTCCATACAAAGGTCAACCTAGTGTTGCAGCAGGGACATCTGATGGCAATGTCATTGGCGTTATCGATAACGTAACTCATTTGTACCTCGTTTTCAGCAAGAGGCTGTGTCCTGATCCTGTGTCTGCAAGGACACCCCACCTCTCCAGCCAATGAGGGTGTCCCGCAAGATCAGGAAGGTTGTGGACACTGCCACCGGAGTTCTAAGGTTGCTTGTGATATTGGAAAATATATATAAATCTATGCATGCTTATAGCCACCATGGATCTGAGCCTTTTCTCGTAAATACCATATTATTAACTGTAAGAATGAAACCCCCAGCTCTCTAACAGGATTTCTCTGCTAAGTTTCAGGGTTTCTGTATGACAGTGTCTTTTCCCTTCCTCTTACTGCCTTGCGTAACTCTGGAGGTGATGGATAGGAAACTAGAGGCTGGCTGTCTCTGGAACAGATAGATAACGTCATTCACTTAAGAAGGCTGTGTGTTATGCTGGCTAGGTGTGTGGGTACTGGGATGATTAAGCCTTTGTGCTATCTGCCAGCTGCTGCAGATCCATTATGTTATTATGCTGACGCTGCCTTTCGAAAGCCTTTGCGCTGACAGTTTGCCCCTCTTTAAACGTGACTCGGGAAATCTCGACAAAAGCTTTGAGTGTACTTTATATTATATATTTTACAGGGAAATGTTGCGTGTATGTTTTAACATTCTCTTGTCAATAAAGTTAAATTAGCATGCTGAAATGTTGAGATGTGATTATTTGTTTTCCCACCACCTCGACACAGCACCAAGTGTATCGCCACATGCCTTGTTGATGCAGTGAGCGTGTGTGTGTGCGCGTGTGCGTGTGTGCGAGTGCGCGTGTGTGCGTGTGTGTGTGTGTGTGTGTGTGTGTGTGTTACGCTGAAATGCGAGCTTTCAGTTCCATTCTCCCTCTGTGCAGATAGTTTTGGATTGAGTATTTTGGCTGCTGTTTGACTATGACGGGAAAGGGAAAAGGATTCCTTGTCATTAATCAACATCCTGCGGCCTTGTCTCACTCTGGACGGTTGGAAGCTAATTAGTGGCCAGCTTGGTCGGGTCGAAGGTCATGGAAAGAGATAGGTGATCCATATCCACCCTGTGTGTTGTAACCTGGTTTGGTCTTCTCACAGACAGCTAAAATATTTTACTGAATGCTCGTAAAGGAAACTTGAGCGTGCGAAGATGAAGGAGGACAGGTCAATGACTAATCTTCCTCACTAAAACCATTCGGATTTTGAGAGAGTATAAGAGAGCCAAGGTGGAGACAGACTTGGAAGCTCCTACTAACATGCACGTTCACCACATTTTCCACCACAGACATTCACAAACAGGTGAGTTCAGATTCATTCACTCTTTTCTCGCCATCGGTCTCATCTGTGGGTTTCTCATAACTTTCTCATTCTTTTTTTTTTGTGCTCCTGTCTTTTAGGTTAACGTTGAGGCAAATAAAGTATCTTCTTCTGTTCCAGTTCTGTCTGTCTGTGTGCCATGGAGGCTGCCATTGGGGTTCTGGTGAGTCAGTTCAAGGCATTCGCCGGGAGTGACGCGTCCTCAGAAACACTCAGTCGGGAGGGGTTCCAAAGGCTGGTGACCTCACAGCTCCCTGACTTTGTCAAGGCAAGTTCTGCTCATTTTAGATTTTTTACTGTACTTTTAAGCACTGCCTAAGAATCCCGTTTTTAGATTGTCGATAGGAGTAGCAGGGGTTGGCAGCTGGCTGATGTGTAGCTATGAGGGTACGGCGTGCCCAGCCTTGCCCTCAGTAACCAGCTGCACTCTGACAACTCAAACATACAAAGCTTATCTTTTAGTCCCTGGCTTTCTGTCTGATCGGGGAGCAGTCAGCATGGTGGTCAGTAGATGGAGACAGACACAGTATGAAGGCCTTCAGGCATAATGAACAACATTTAAATATACAGCGTTCTTTTCTTTATTTTCCTTCACCCTTATACATTAAGGAGCATAGAACATATCCAAACATTAGAGGAGAACAGCTATAATACGGTACATGTATGTAAACTCCTGTATGTTACTACCTTCCCTCCAGTAGAACACTGGTGAGTCTGCTGTCATTGACCAGCTCATGAGCTCATTGGATGAAAACAACGATGGAGAGCTTACCTTCTTTGAGTTCTGGCACATGATTGGACGTCTGGCAAGCCAGCATGGAGGCTTCAGAAAATTGTCCTGAGGTCTTGTTTTAGGCCCATTTAATTTCAATGTATAAATGTCAGTGTTAGTGTTGGATAGCTTTGAAAGAGGTGCTTTTCTTTTTCTTTGGCTGTCCTCAGTGTCGCTGTTAGTGACCACACCCCTTCTTTTCCCTGTCTTCTTTTCAGGACGTCCTAGGTGCTTGCCATCTCTTTCTCCAGGTTCCACTCCCTGTTTCTGCCACAGTAAAACCTCCCTGCTTTTGTTTAGACAGTGTCATCCTCTTTACACATCACTGTTGCCACACCTAAAGTAACAGACTAGAACTAATCCTATCGCAAACACACACACACACACACACACACACACACACACACACACACACACACAACCATTTGGGCACAAAGGACCTGGACAGTTTATAATGCCACTGCCGGGGACTGGAATTGCATTGTGTGTGTAAATTGAGAATCTTGGTGTGTAAGCAGAAAGTATTCCTGGCCTCTCAAAGAGAATGTTTTACATGCTGCGCATGTTTAGAGAGAGAGAGAGAGAGAAAGACAGAGAGAGAGACTGAACATGAAGGGCATACTGTTAGAAGAATACTCTTATAAATGTGTTTCAGACATTAGGTGTTTCACCCTGCCATTGTATCAGTCTGATGAAATAAGTTTTTTTATAAAAAAACAGGGCGTTGTTGAAACACTGCTGTACCGCTTCTTTCTCCCACACCCATCAAATACTTGTATCCACATGTTCAGCATTTGGGAGTTTACGACACTGTTATAGAATTGCACAACGTAGGCCAAGGTCTGATCAAGTGGTCTGCTAGCGGTTTAAATACGCTGTGATGCGTAAGACTATTTTAATACAGGAAATGCAATACGTTTGTAGGCCTGCAATTGGTTAAAACCTGCCTGTTGCCAAGAGCTGCACCTTTTTTTACATTCCATCTATCTTTCCAAGAATACGCCCTGTGCCACAAGAACCACGTTGGTTGGAATGGGAAATTAAATTACGGAAGAAATTTGATGTGTTGCTGGTTGTTTTAGATTGAACTTGCGAAAGGTTTAGCTCCATCATAATAACGGTAAGTAGCCTTTATGCTTTTATTCTATTTTGGTATGCAATTTGAAGCTTAAAAACTTGTGTTCTGTATATTTTTTTCAGTTAAAGTCACAGGGGCACTGTGTTCAAATTGCCAATGTAGCCGAAGTTATAAAAAAAATCTTTTGCGCATTGAGCTTGTTCCTTCTGTTGCTGAGCGAATGCTGTATACTTTTTTAACAGTTCTAATGTCATTCCCTCGACTCGTGGTCACAGATATCAGATACCCCTTGTAGGTAACCCAAAACTCTATCTCTTTACACTTCAGGTGAAACCGGAGTCCTCAAGTTTATTTATTTATTTTCCCTATGTCAGCCTTTCCTCGGAGACGCTCAACAAATTGTCAGGATTAGTTAGGCTAAATGTAAGCGCAAGGACACGAGTGGACCCCTGCTGTCTCTATTGCGATTAGACTTGATGGATAGTTCGCAGAAATCCATCTGTAACATCACCAGTGTAAATTGGCCCTATAACGCTGGCTGCTCTTTTCCGTGTGAATTATTAACGTTATGATAAGACTCGGGTAGCGCAAGTCGAATGGCGACCCAGGTGTATTTAATGGCTCAGGAGTGAACTGGCTTGTTCAAACGACTCTCTTCGATGACAGGTACATGGACATGCAAGAAGTGAATGTGGGACACCTTGCGGTCCGTTAAGCCGGCTGATTGGCTTTGGTTGGTCATTGTGATCAGAGCTCAGGGGCCACATTTGTCAGGAGGCCAGGCGAGAGTTTAGAGACACAAACAGGCGAAGGTGCACAAAGAGACTGAGATAATTAACAAAAAAATCCAGACTTACCATTTGCCCAAATTCATAAGCTATATTCCTACCTTAATACTACAGTATGTACCGGACTAAATATGCTACCGCTGTTGCTGTACAACCAAAGGCAGATACTTAATCGCAGGCTGGATAGTTCAAGACCTCCAAACTGTTGGGAGCCTGCGTGGGCCTTTATGTTGGCGTGTAGCTCATCCCGAGACAGACCCCTGAGCATAGCAGACCGTTCTACTACAGGCATCAGCTGCTGCAGTACAATCGCCATTGTTACCTCTAAACTGAGCTGGTTTAGTTACAAGCCCACGCAACTTCAAAGTATAATTTCTGTGAACGGCCTCCCCATCTGGCTTATGTACCAGTGTGTTAGTCACTGCTCATGTGGTTTTGTTAAAGTCTGACCGGATTTCACTGAGTAGTCACACTGTGCTGATTCATCAGCGGCCGGACACTTCTGTGTTGAAATAATCATATATTTCAGTATTGTGATTTGAATAATTATAGTTTATTCATTATGCCTGTTATGATTAATTTCGATTAAATTCTTACAACCTGCTTATAAAAGATCCTGAAGACTGTCTTCTTCCACATCTGTACCTGTCCCCTTTTTTGATGTATGGACAACGCATAAACTGCATGCAGGCACGCGTAAACACACACACGCACACACGCACACACACACACACACACACACACACACACAATGCACAAACATTTGGCAGGTGTTAAACATGCTGAGGGTGTTATTCTCACACTGTGTGGGTTTGAGTATTTGGATACATTTGTGTGTGTGTGTGTGTGTGTGTGTGTGTTAGCATTGAGGTGAGGCTTATGATACAGTATCCAAGGATCCGTTTCCTGCTCATTGGTGTGTTCTGCTCTTACTCTAACTGTAATTAGGCTAATGCAGGAGAAGTCCTCACCGATGCTGGACCACTGTGTGTGTGTGTGTGTGTGTGTGTGTGTGTGTGTGTGTGTGTGCTTTAGCCCCCGCTAAGGTGTGATATCTGTGTCAGAGGGAAGATTTATCGTGTTCTAGGGTTACTCTGATCATCAACCGGATCACGCCGATGGCACTTATCCGGGTCCCCATCATCACCCTACCTCTGGCCACCCACACCACCGTCACAGGACATTCTCCAGCTCCACACTCAGGCCCATTGCCTTATCGGAAAGTTCTAAAGTATCTTGGCATTCTCAGGAATTCTGATGCACATGGCCACATCCGATCTGAGAGAGAGAGAGAGAGAGAGAGAGAGAGAGAGAGAGATAGCAGAGGGCACTTTTTGCCATGCGCATATGTTATTTTTATTATTATAATTTGATGTTTATTCCTTGGTGTTGACCGTGTGCCCCGTGTGTAAACATGTCTGTGAGTGTGTTTGTCGCTGTGAGCGCTGCACGCCAGCAGACAGGGAGCAGGAGTAACCAGACCCCCCCTGGTCCTCTGCTGGCTGCAGGACATATCAGGTGTCCCCTCCCTGTCAGAGATCACAGCTCCCATTATGTTGACCTTTCTGTGGATGAGCTCACTCCATCATCCCACCTCCCTGGAATTCCTCCTCCCCCTCCTTCCCCCTCCTCCCCCGCGTTGGCATGCTCCTCTGTACAAACACACTTCAGGCTATTTATTTACCTTCTCGTTGTTTTACATGGGGTGTCTTTATTACGCCTTTTCCCATATTCTCATTTTCACAACACAGTAAACCTGGGATGTGGCATGTAGAACACGGTAGATTATATTCCCTCAGACACAAGACAATAATGTATTGTTTGTATATTTAGTGTATGTCAACTTAATCCTTTATGAAGTCCGCTTATTGGGGACTTTGATAAGAAGCAAGTTATCGAATAAGGCTTATGCTGAGAAATCATCTCACACAACTCATCTCTCCTCTTCCCTATCGATCGCTTATCTCTCTCTCTCCAGTCAGGTATGGAGTCCGCAATTCAGACCGTGGTGAGTGTGTATCTGAAGTCGGCCAAGGGGAAAGCCAGTCTCGGAGGGAAAGACTTTGATAATCTGGTGAAGAAACAACTAGGCAACATCATGGAAGTAAGAACAAGCCATCCCTCTTTGCCCAAATACCCTCTACCCCCCACAACATTCTGCTTTGTGACCGCCCATGCTCCAGCCAAGGGCCCATCTGTCACTGATAACCCACAGTCTGCAGAATGTCATTCTTCAGAATAAGGAAACCTCATGTAAGTTCTTTCTCACCCCGCCTCGTCTCTTTTATAGGACACAGACAGTTCGGCTGCGATGAAGGAGATGAGGAAGGGATTGGATGAGAACAACGACGGAAAAGTTAGCTTCCCGGAATACCTCTCCCTGATTGGACACCTGGCCAAGTCCTACAGCCAAATGAAGAGTGATGGCCAAAAGACTCAGTAGTAGATCACCGAGCGTCCCCACATGGATTCACGCTGAGAATCACACTGTAAAAGCACACCAGTAAAAAAAACGGTATTATGTTGCAAACATCCATTTGAATAGTTTAAATCCCAAATGAGATACTTATCAAAGGGGAGACCCAGTACCAAGGTGGCTGATGTCATATTTAAAGGCCTTGAAGTACATTCCTTCACTGTTTCACATTCCCGTCGGCTTTGCTAACGGCCTACAAAGTGCCATACATTTCAAGTCCCTGTTAATGCTGATAACAATGCTCAATGTGCTGTATATTCTCATATGTTTAAACAGATAGACATTCAATGCCCTTTGAGAGGCTGTGCCAGCAATTGAAAAATGTATGACTTCAGTGTATGGTTGCTATGTTTTTCAGTTAATAAAAGTCTTTTTGTGTCAGAGCGTTCGTCCTTTGTCTGTTTGGTAGACATGTCTGTTCACCACTGTGAGGGAGTGCTGGGTGGTTGATCTCCATCCCCCTCGGACTACGAGGATCCACACCCACCTCCACGCTGATGTCTGTTCCCATGGCCACCTTACTAAATGTAGTCCTGTGCCTGTGGAGGTCACACTCGACAGCTCAAGATCGTCAACGTACAGAAACTGGACGCTAATGTGTCCCCTCCCCATTGTACACCAGCCTGCAACACTATACACACACACACACACACACACACACACACACGTTGTTGCCCCCTTGACTCAAATGCAACACAGCTGCAGGGAAAGATAAACAAGAAGTTGCACTTAGTACCCGGCGTTATAAAATAAACATTTCAACAAGGCCTCTGATTTTAAATGTGCACTGGTTTCTGAAGCCCTTGCATTTTGATGCTGAGGTCCATTATTGAAGGTGTCTTCTCTAAACTATACATGTCTGTGGATCTAAGACTGAGATCTAAGAATCCTTTAATTCGCCATTTGATAGGTTTGTTATCAAACAAACGCACACACACACACACACACACACACACACACACACTGTTTGTTGTATGTCTAATTCTAAAGCAAGCTAACCACATAGTCTAGACATGTAATTTGCCCGTGTATCAAGATAGTCACGGTACATGTGAATCTGCTTGTTGTTCATAGTACTCTTTTTCCCCTTCATGGCTTCTGCGTTTTTGACATGAAGCACAATATGGCTGGCCACAGGTGCGTGTCTAATCCCTTAGTACAATAGCACGCTGTAACAAAGTAAGGGATTAGTCCATTCACCCTGCCCTCTGCCTCCGTGTGGCCTTGATGGATGAATGCTGTGTTCGGCTACAGTCTCCTGCTGCCACACCTGGCATCTTCCCAACACCCCACCTCCCATAGGTCATTTTGATACAGGATGGCTTTCTCATTACGTGGAGAGTCTTTATACCTTTTTCAGACACTTTCTATACGCTATCGAGGCTGTGGTGCATGTAGCCTGTGCACTCGATGAGGCCTCTGGGGAGACGTTCTTTGAGAAGAGACCAGTGTGTCTGTGTCACCTCTAAAGGTCACCATGATGGCTGAGACCGGCCTAGGTGGGTTCATCTAGTGGGTGGCAGGTGTCGGCCACGTAAACAGATAAGGAGACGTGGAGGAGGAGGTGGAGGAGCAACAGGGGGAAGGAGGGAACCGCGGGTACAGGAGGAGGAGGGGAGAGGTGGAGTGGGTGGAGAGAGAGAGATGTATTTAAGGCGCCGGTCATCTCGCCCTCCCCACCAGTCTCTGTTCTATTGCCTCCAGCCCAGCAGACGGCCGTCCGGCTCTCCTTCGTCACTCAGGTAAGGGCTCGGGCAACAACTGACTTCCACATCTTTTTTTTCAATCCTGACACGTCGGCGGGCAAGTAGAGGTTGTTTGCCTTCTTGATTTTTAAAACATTTTTTTTTACAATTGTTAAATTAAAACAACAGAGAATTGTACCGCATGTGAAACATCTTGTTGTGTGTTTTCCCCCAGGAAACCCAGAGATCTTTGTCTACCCTGATGTTTTTTTAATTTATAAAGTCATTAATATCTAACAAAGTATTTTCCTGTTTGTTGTTTGTTTGTTTTGGGGTTTGTGGTCACTCCACTGTCTTTTCGCCTTAGCCTTTCTACCGTACCGGTCTGGCTGCTGTTTCTGCTATCCTACAGTCCCAGACCCACTAGCCACCGAGCTCTGTAACTGACAGGTGCGTCCAGGCGGCTGTGTGTAGGGGAGCAATAGGTTAAAGAAAAGAGCCTCAGGTACACTTGTCTCCTGTGTTAGCTGCCAGTCGCCGTGTGGCGCAGCTACAGGCCAGCTCAGGTTCCCCCCCACATCTCTACCGGTTCCACTTCGACTGGCTTGGAGCCGCAGCAGTTTAGAGTTTCACTCTTATCGGCTGGCTCACATATCCTGTTCCATGCCCACGGTTCCCTGGGAGGTACTCTCACTTGGGACAACCTGCAGGAACAGATCCTGGATCAGATTAACCAGACTATCAGCTTATTAGAGGAGCAAGTGCACACCTGATAGGGACATTTATTCCCTCGGCTACAGTATACGTGACTCAAGGAAAACCCATTTCCCCATCACACTGAACTTGATCTATTTTAAGTAGATTTACGTGTGTGTGTGTGTGAGAAAGAGAGAGTGTGTGTGTGTGTGTGTGTCAAGCAGAGAGAGAAAGAACAAAAAGAGGAAGGCTGGATTTAAACCCAGTGGTCCCTAACCTGCTCACCTTTGCAGCATAACAGAAAAGCTGCACGTTCCCCTGGCCACATAGATATAGAACACATAGATTCAAAGATGATGTTCACTTCTATCTTTGCCCTGCTCTGCCTCTCCCACCCCCCCCCCCTCCCCCCCCTCCCCAGCACCATGTCAGCACCTAACCCTGAGAACGCCTCCACGCTGGAGAACGCCATGCAGCTGATGATCCAGACCTTCCACAAGTACTCCGGGGACGAGGGGGACAAGTACACCCTGAGCCGGGCCGAGCTCAAAGACATGCTCACCACTGAGCTGGGCAGCTACCTGGGGGTGAGACACTCCCTCTGGGGCTATTCTCTCTTTCTCACACACGCACCACACACACAGATGTTACACTGACAAAGGTTTTAGGTTAAATACGTGACCATAAAATGTCCAAGGAATAGATGACAAAACTAATCTGTCACTGTTTGTGGGTTTGTGTGTGTGTGTGTGTGTGTGTGTGTGTGTGCGTGAGCAGAATGCCCAGGATAAGGAGGCGGTGGACAGAGTAATGGGGGACCTGGATTCTAATGGAGACGGGGAAGTAGACTTCACTGAGTTTATCATCCTGGTTGGTGCTCTAACTGTAGCCTGCAACGACTTCTTCCTGGAGTACAACGAAAAGGGGGAAAAGAAGAAGTGAACTCACACACACACACACACACACACACACACACACACACACACACACACACACACACTTGAACCACGAATGTACAAAGATCCATCTGAGCCCTGCCTATGGGCTAATGTCATCGAACCTCACACAAACAACCCCACTTACACACAAATATAAAATGCACTGCAATGATTGGTGTGTGGGTGTGCGTGTCATTGTGTGATGTACTGTCAATCTCGTTTGAACTGCCTCAGTGACTATTTTTCCACAACGGTCATTCTAATTACTACTTGAAAATGTGACTTTCTTTTCTGTTGTTTTGTAAATCTTTTTTGTTTATGTTTGAGCCTCCTCGAAATAATAAATATGACCTTTAACCAAACTTATCAAAGTTTCATGTGTTTCTGAGTGTCCTGTCATTATGTTTTATTGTGAGACATGATTCTAAACTCTCAAGATGACTGTTGCTGAAATCAGCAGTAATACATTTTGTACACTAGGTGGCAGTACATAGAACATCCAAAATTAATTAAGTCTGTAAATAACTCTTATTGCACGAGCACCTATAATGGCAACTAGGTAACTTGTTTTTCATGCAACTTCTAAATGAATCTAGTGTCTTAAGGTTTGCGATTTGACTGCTGTTGACCGTTCAGTAGTCCAATGAGGCCAGTGGTCTGCAGTCCCAGCACTCTGATTTACTGTTAACCTCATGGTGGGGACTCTGGATGACCTTGAAATAGTTTTTTAGAAACAGTTTTTTTTCTTCGATAGACAAAGAGTGAGATGTGTGTTGGTGTGTGTGTGTGTGTGTGTGTGTGTGTGTGTGTGTGTGTGTGTGTGTGTGTGTGTGAGGGAAGTCGTTAAGTCAGCCAGGAAACGTTTCGTTTTTTCCTGTGGTGCATGATTAATGACAATTCTGTGAAACACCAACAATCAGGGTTGGCGTGTGTGTTTGTGAGTTTAAAAACAACGACAACATGCAGCTGACTGGGAGCCGTAAACTGAACCTACAACCTTTATTGGATTGGTTTATCTGTGCACAGGAACATACATGAATGTGTGTGGGGGGGGGGGGGGGGGGGGTTAACGAGCAAGGGCCAGGTGCCCGGGTGAAAGGGAGACAAAAATACAAAAAAAAAAAAAAACAACAC
>JAVQIZ010027796.1:0-49932 GCA_036023535.2 Galaxias brevipinnis
TTTTCCCAATTTTTTTTTTGTTTTTTTAGTTTTTTTTCACTTTTTTCATTTTTTGTTAAAAAATTTAAAAATAACCCCCCCCCCCCCCCCCCCCCCCCACCCGGGGAGGGACAGGAACACCAGGTTTCAACAATTACAAAAACGTATGAATGTGTTCTGAAGGTGCCATGAAGGTGAGGTGATTTCATTATCAAATAATCACTATTTGCTTTTCGTTATTTACTCTCTGCTTTACCTCTGGCGATGGCTGATGTATCCATAGTAACCATTTCTTAGCAACAAAATTCTCAAAGACCAATTTCAAAACGAAAAGCATTTGAAAAGTAGCTGCTAACACAATGTCGAGGTCCTTGTGGCTCTGGCATATAGCCTCGGGTAGTTTGCAAAAGAGCTACATATTCAGTCATTCAACCATCTGAAGCACATTATCCCAATCCTTTTCTCACAGCAAACACATGGAATTATCAGACAATATTTAAAAGAAGACTATTGTTATTTTTAAAAGGCACGTTGCACACAGACAACAACAGAAGGCTTACCAGATAGGATAGAGTCCTAGCCTGGAACTTATGAAGAGAATTGCAAACATGGCAAAAAGGAGGTTGCAAAGTCTCTGGCACTTGGCATAGTTAGCCATCTTTGCAGCCTACAAACAGAGAGGCAAAAGGTTATTCAATCATGCACATATATCTCTTACAATAAGGAAGCTGAACCATGCATTGAACATATAACAAATAATACATTATGACACTATCTACCATCCATCCACCCACTCACTCATGCACCAACAGAAAGTCACCTACGGCCCCACCCAACATATCCATCAGTCGCTAAAAGGCACACCTCCATGAGCACATCGGCGGCGTCGTGGAGACACATGACCAGTGTTCCCACCCGTGCCATGTTGTTGACGTAGGAGAAGGTGATGAGGGAAATTGTGGCCAGGTGGTGAAGGAACATAATCAGGAAGTCCTGGGAACAAAAGAGGCACAGCAACGTCTCATATCTACGCAGTCAGCAATCGGACATGACAAGGTGAATGGAGTACACCCATTCAGAACCCCCCCCCCCCCCCAAATACATTTTCAAAACTCTTTGAGTCATGCAAAAGACTTGTCTTCAGCGTGCCCTCAGTGATCACATCAAATGAGTTGGCATTGGCATTGCAGCATGCCATGTCCCATGCTATAAGATTTACTATTTCTTATACTGCAGCCTATAATAAACGGCATAATGAATGTTTTCCTAAACAAGTTCCAAGTTACAAAAACAACGCAATGCAAGTTCATGAATACATTCAAGCTGGCTTTATATCTGCTGACGTCATCTAATGATGGGCACCCCGTGCGGTGATTTAACAAGATATCCAGTGGTCATGAGTTTAACCTTGTGTCAGCTTGTGAATAAGCTAGCCTGGTTAAGGGCTCCAGGAAAAGGATGCAGTGGATGGGTGAAAGAGGGTAGCTTTCCCTTTAGCCTCCCCCAGCAAGTTTCTCAACAGGACAGCAGCCGCAAGCAGCCAGAAGTGGCCCACAGTGGCCGGAGGAAGGTAGAGCAGGATGAGAAAGAAGAGGGTGGTGCGAGATACAGAATGGAAACATGGCAACAGAGTGCAGGGGACATACTGGTGTTGGCGGAGGATGCAGAGGACCTCCTCAGTGTGGTGGTATGCATGAAACAAACTGAAAAGGAGAAACAAAAACACACAACATGCAAACAGTCAAACAGAGATGATAGGGTGGAGGCATTCATGGCATGGCCCCAAGAGGTAGCTGGGAGAGTGAGTGTGTAAGGTGTGTAGTGAAATGGGGTGGGGTGGGGTGGAGAGACAAGCACATGACTATTGGAGGCATGCAATTTGATAGACTGACCCACAACCAGGGAGAAAAGCCATTCTCAAAAGAAAGTCAGAGTAAAACAAACACCATGATTGTAAAAAATGGGTTGTTGCAGAGACCACAGTAGTATACACCCTGTTTAATGCATGCCATACAACATACTGTCCTCAAAGAACTCGAGATTTGAAGCAAAAGCAAAAGCAAATGTAACAAATGACTGGTAGACTAAAACATGGCTGTATGCATGATGTATGGTGCATGATGTGTGCGCGCCAGTCAACAAATGCAAATCCTATGGCTTATTTCCTTCTACAACGAGGATTAGGCAGGAGTGGGTCATACAACTAGGCCTTGTGTGTGTACTGCTGTCCTTCATTTAGGATTCACCATAATTCCTTATGTAAACCTCACAGCAAAGCGATGCTATGGTAGAGTTTGAGCTGCTTACCATATATTCTTATAGTACATTATTACTATTACAATGCAATTCAGTCGAGAACTAATTTTTTTTCATAGCATGCTGCTTGTGTGTAAAAACCATCTGTATTTTTTTTATAGCTACATACTGCAGAACTTATATCTTCCCTACTTCTTGCCAATGCAAGCTCTACTGTTTCTTTCGATGAGTAGGATTTCAGCACGCTGGTTAGACTCCTACCTTCCTCCTCATGTCTGTGAACTGGGAGAAGAGCAGGGACAGGTAGAAAGACAGCTCCAGAATGTAGTAATAATGAATGTCCACACTAAGGGGCTGTGCAAGCAAACAGATTAACACATTTAGATTGACAATCTTATGTGCTTGCAGAGAGTAAATTAAGTATGGTAATCAGTTTATTCAAGCAAAGTGGCAGCATTACATAAAGGGTCATGCAGATTGAACAGGGCATTATCCATTGTAATGAACCTTTCAGATTTTACAAAGAGAATAGAGCAGAACAACACCTGGTAAGGATAGTTGTACCAGCACTCTCTGGTGTTCCACAGCCATGTGGTCTGTGGAGAAAACACATCCGCTTTCAAAATGATTTCACTGTGTATTAAATGATACTGATGAATATTGCATGAATATTTGTTTAAGTCATTTCCCCAAAATAAAGCTTACAACTTAGAACAAACATTCTCTTCTTTCCACTATGCTAATTTATTAAAAATATATTTTCAATGTTTGGATGATGTTAGCTTTTGTTTGAAACCAGCGTTCTTTCTCAAACCCCACAGAGTTATTATTTCTAACTGCTAAATGTACCACAAATGGGCATAGTTTAAGTGATATTGATACATTAGCATCTTGTTTGCTCAGGATCCAAAACATGTATATAATTGAGAGATTGTACTGGGGAAAAAAATCGTCAGGTTCAAAGGCCGTGCCTTTCGTGCTACAAGAGGGACCTGACATACAAAAATACCAGAAGTAAAACAACAGTATCCTTTACAGTAAACCATTTTGTAATCTAAATGTACATTTAGGAAGGACTCTAGTACAGTATTGGGATTGCATCACCTGTCCTGTAAACCTCCTCCGGCTAATAATATCCCCTCAGGAGACTTGGCTCCTGCTGTACAGAATGGACTCATTCTACACTGCTTTGTCATAACAACCCCCCCCTCCCAAACACAACTTTTAATATAGTAGCTCACCTATTTCGTCTTGGACATTACAATGCCAATCCACCCAGCAAAATCATTTAATTACAAAAGTCTATAAAAACCTACATGATTTTATGCACCCACACTACATTACCGAGGAGAGCAGCACATAAAAAAGAACATTCAACAGCATAATCAGGACAATAAAATATAATTATTTTTGTCCACATTGATGCTAGATGACAACACTACAAGTATGTCAGTAAAACTACAGTGATTCTCCATGATGCGACCCTATTGCCAAAACGAAATGGATCCATTATTCGGCAGAGCGGCCTGGTTGAAGTGATACAGTATAAAAGGTGCATTTTTCAGTGGCAGCCCCCTGCCCAGCAAGGTTCATCTTTAGAAGCATCTTAAGGCAACTGTGCCAAGTTGAAGCCAACAGCTACCACTGCAAAAAGATTATATCACACCCATAAACACAAGAGCTTTTTTTTCTTTGGTTTATTTTTTAGAGCAATCTTACCTTTTTTAGGAAACACACTCCGTAGGTAAATACATATAGGTAAAATGTAAACCGCCACCTGGAAGAAGATAAAGATTGCCATTATTATCATCTTGTTTGTGTTGTCATTTTGTTTAAGCCGTTGCTAGTGTTGAACTGACAAAAAATTTTATCCCACGGTAGACTCCTTGATCCTTTAGAGGTGAAAGGTTCTGAGCAAACGTGGAGCTTTTCAAACACAAAATCACAGCTGTGACTGGGTGCCTTCTACAAGCATACAGTTAAAGATCCAAGAGTGAAGTCAAGGAGCAAAAATATACTAGAACCACTATAGCTGTAACAGGATGAATGCCCTATAGGCCTTTACTCAGGATGATGTGTCGTGGTCTGAGGTGTTCAGATCCCTGTCCCTTCACTCCAGCGCTAGTCACAGAGCAACCACACCGCTGCATGGCACACACACTCAAGTGCTGAGCCTGCACGTACTGTACCGGCACTAGCTCCAAGCACACATATATTGGGTGGTAAGGTTCTACTGTGTTCATGAGGCTGTGCTCTCAGGCATAGCATGAGTGGTGTCAGTTGACACTTGACAAGCTTTGCTGAGCAGGGGGTGGGGCTGGAACTGGGACTGAGACAAACACATCCACACACACTAATGAGCAAATAGGAACTAGAGAGAAGGGTGTTAAAACTGCACACAAATATAGTCTCTCAGATGCACTTGGAGGGTTTAAATTAAAAGACTGCCCTCCAAACTAAATTGGAATTATTAGATGCTACAAGACAGAGGTAGATGGCTATTAGGAGCGGTTGGCACATCAAAAGTATCTCCCCTGGCATGAAGTGGGCTCGAGATAACAGGCCAAGCAGTACAATGTGACAAGAAAGCAGTCTGAAGTTGACAACTAGTGACAGAGCTTTGGAAAAGACAGGATATTTTGGGGTTTACACTTTATATGGTTTATAATCCTCAAATTCTTGGAATGTTTTGACAGCCTTTGCTAGCAAACAACACAGTATCCATAAAATGGTTTGGCTGAAAATAACACGTCTATGTAACCGTCCATACTCCACAGGAGCCCGCAAATCCTTGAGTCATAAGTGCCTGATATGACAAAGCGCAGGCAGTCTCTTACTTTGCATGAGTTGTAGATTGATAATGAATCCTCAGATGAATAGTACAGGCATCGTCATCAAGTGATCCAGTGACAAGTGATTGTGCTCTTTGTGTTAGATCAGTAGTACAGTAAAACCAAATGAACTGGATGGCTACCTGATGATGGGTCAAGACAGTTGCTTGGCAACTGGATGCCTGAGACTGCAAAAGAGCAAGCTTCAAGTACTGCTGTATCAGGACTAATTATGTACTATTACAATGACGCACAAGTTCTCTGAAGTGGAAATGGTGGAAATGGTGGTCCAGGTAGTCCATTGTAGGCCTAATTTGTTTTGTGTAATGTACTGTAATTTATAAAGTTCCAAATAATAGGAATACTGTCGTATTTTAGCTGACCTTCACATTCAATATTAAGAGGCAACATATCATCACTGTACTGAGAATTTTGTTCCGCACTCAAACACATCACCACCTATCTTTTCATTGGACTATTTCAACAGACAATCATTGCACAGGCTACTGTATTTTCTTTGATCGATAGACTTCCCTGAAACATATGTTGGTTAATCGTTCCCCTTAGTAATAATTGCACAAGAGACAAGTCTATAACCATTTGATCTACTTTGACAAATACAATTAACAAATATCTTATTTTGTTTGGTGGAAGAATTCTTTTGGAAGCATGAAAGTACACAAAATAGTATGAAAGTCTTTTTCACAACACATGGTAATCTTTGCTATCCTGAATAGATCTCACACTAACTGAGAAATCTGTCACTTATTTTTATTGCAAAATGTAGACATTGCTTCTCGCCATACAACATTAACAGAACAACTTATTATTATTATTATTATTATTATTAATATAATTAAAACAGGGGTAACCAACTGAGACTATGTCTCTTTTCCAGCAGTGCCCTGTTTAAGGCAGAATTTATCAATTAAAACAATTAAACTAACATGAAGAAAATAAAAATAAGCAGTTAATAAAAATGTGTTTTACAAGATTTACAATACAATACAAAATTTAAGTTTCAAGCAACCTGTTCCAAGTTCAGTTTTTCACGTTTGGGCTTCCAAGGGTGACAGTTCTGTGAGCGTGTCCTATGACTACTGGACTTCTGCTTTAATACAACCCATTATCCTTACTTGAACTGACACATTTATGACATTAAAGCTTTCACAAAGCTATTCAGGAATGAGTTGAAATGTTATATTTTGTTTCGTCAGTAAATTACCACACAACCTGTGATGTGGAGGCATGCATCTCCTCTCACTAGGAAGTGGGGCAGTCTGACCCTGATACAACATGTCAGGAAATAAATATATCCATGCGGTCTCTGCTTAACTGCGTTCACAATAATACTGTTGGTATCTGCTGCTTACCATTTGTGTACTTGAAAGAGGGTCCTAAATAAGCAGTATTGAAAGTGTGTAGGACCAAGGATCCTATCAGACCAAACCAGCTGTATCTGAGTTACTAATTAGAACAGGATCACTGCTGAGAGCCTGGATTGGGATTGGCTCCCCCCTGTAGAACTGCACTGTCAGCAGATGGTACAGAACAGCTAAATGGACCACATAGTCCAGTCTATTCCTTATCACACTGTGTATTCATAACACTAGTTAGCAGACCAATTGATAACATAATATCATCAGAATATGTCCAGAAACGTAAACTACTTCTTCTTTTTTTAAAAGATCATCCAGGAAATATTTTACATTATGGAAGCTCCCCATAACACTTCCCTAGGGGGCCAATGGCCCTGTGTGACTATCTCTCCAACTGCCAGCCTAGATCCACATGACATGAGGCAACTCTGACAGCCAGACTCTACCTCTGGTCCAAAGCATTAAACCACAGCTCTACTCAACAGTGTGGCTTAATTAATTTGTAAAAAATTATCAAAGTTAACGAAGTTACAGCATTACTTTATGAATAAGCTATGTTATAGTTAGATAGGGCTAACCTAACTCTACAATTTGACTCCAAGATCATGCCATGTTTATAATATATTAAACACACATTACTGGAGCCTGTTGACTGTTCTTAATAATAACATAACAAAAAAATTATAAATAGACTTACATGCTCTCACAAAAGCGGGCCAGAGTGCTGGGTTTTTCCTGGTTCCGACGTTGACGGAACCAGCGTTGGATCGTTCGTACATCCCAATCTAGTTGCTTGGACAAGCCTTCCAGTCGCTTTTCATCTGGGTGCTAGGCAATACAAGAGGAAGACACCTAACAATCAACATGGAGGCTTTGATCAAATCAGAAGAGATGTGATACGTTTTAAAAGGCTGAGATATGACATTCAGCAACATTATGCATTCAGTGAAATGAGGAGGATATGAATCCTCCTAAAGCAGTACACACAGCTTTACCTTGGTTATAGCTGTGAAAACCTTCTCCAAAATGGCATTGGGTTGGGCCTTTTGTGGCCCATTTGCTTGAATCTTCAGACCCAAGGCACATGGTCTTGCAATAAACCTGCAGGAAATGTAAATGTGTACAATGATCCTGAAACTCTATACAAAGGATAAATCAGACATATAAAAAATTGTTCAACTTGACATTTCGCTACTGTCCATGTAGTAAATATCAATTTACAAAATTCATATACATGCATGGTGCAGAGAAAGTAAACTGTTGAGACACTGTTTTACAGATGGGAGGTTTCTTGGGAATAAACATCCTTCACTGTACATTTAACAGTTACAACACAATTAACTGAATATATAAATTAACAGACATATAAACACTTAAAGAAGGTACAGAATAATTTGTGTAATTAACCTATTTTCTCATATAAGTAATTTTCTTTCACAGCTCCTGTAATTGGAAAGAGCATCTGCTGAGACATTTGTTAAGATCAACATCCAGTGAACCTCCTTACTATTAAGGAATATGAAGCACTTATGTGCCTGTGATTTTAATGTTCACATGCTAGATGAACATTCATGTGGATTACTGGATCAAATGTTTACTTCTAACAGGAAATCAACGCGTCTAATTCTGGGTCGATCCTTTCGTAAACAGTCCAACATAGAAAAACATCTTGATTGCAGGTCTGTTCCAGGACCCCTTTCAGACTTTCGCCCTACTGCTCCAAGTTACTCATAGTACTAACCAATCACCACTAATATGTGTGGACAAGACAAGGACACAAGGCAATCGACAATCTAAGATGCATTATTCCAAGGATAAAGGCTACAATGTGAAAGGCCTGCACCACATGAATCTTCTGTCTTTATTCATGTAGCCACATGCTATTGTTTAGATAACTGAGCAAATCATACGTCACACACGAAACATAACTTCGTATTAATCAACTTAAGAAAATCTCAACTATATATCACAATATAACCAAACAGCCTATAAACCCACCTTTCGAAAACCAGTCGTATCATAAAGATGCAGAAGGCTAAAGGACACGCCAGATACAAATCCTCGGCTTGCGGAAATGTTGCCTCATCTGTGTTCTTTAAATCAGCCCATGTTACATTATGTGGGAGCCAAAATCTCTCATTCCAAAACCATGCCAGAATACCTGCCATCTCTGCCGTACAGACACTTTGACTGGTAAGATTTTAAATTAACTCGACACAATGGCCGCTTCGTAACAGCGGTCTTTCACAGATGATCTATGCAGGTTTGATGATGGTATCTGTGCATGCAACCTACAGCAGCCCGTCTATTTCCCTTTCTGCACCAGTGTAGGGAAGTTGACTCACTCAGGTTCTTCCCTATGATTGGTGCATTGACATGCCAGACATCCTGATTGAGCCTAAAAGGGATACGGCTATTTGAGAAGCATTGTATGGTCGCGAACATTTATGATTTCGCTGATGTTACCCCAAGTCTATAAGGTTAAAGGGAAAATGTGTTCTGTACAAAATAATAATCTCATAATATAATAATAATCTTTTAAGATAAGCATAAAATAACAATTGGTTTTGTCTGTAGGCACACTTATAAGTTTGTATAAGTGTGGAGTATAAATAGTCAAAGAAAAGGGAAAAAAATACAAATACAAATACAACGCAAGAGAATAGACCCTATGTAACTCAACGTAAAACTCATACAAGTTTATGGTCTCTCTAAGTTTTAACATTAGCAATGTTCAACCTCATGGTAATACTAAAATTTTAAAACAATACTTTAGTTAATCATGCCATCTACTGACGCTTTTGTGATTGCATTGCAAGCAGAAATTAATGTGTAAGCATATGCTATAGTGACTTTATTAAACACTATGCAAAAGTAAACCATGTACAGAAGTTCATGAATAAATTTGAATAACATTGATACAATAAATTGTTGTTGGTCCTGTATCTTGTTAAACCGCATTTCAGTAATATTTCACCCATGAACCTGCGCGCCAAAGACATCGAATAATGTTATGTTAATAACCATTCAAAATGGATGTCTCAATATTGCCATCTAGTGAACACATGCAATAATTACTTTTTGTAACAGGGCTACATTGTTGCGACTCATTTATTAGAAGAATTATTATTTTTTGTTTCATGATCTCAAAGTACCCTATCAGTGTTTCAAATAGCCTATCACCTATTTTTTCTTGCAATTTCTTGGGCCTAATTAAAAACCTCTAGGTTAAATATTGATATTAGGTTAAACATTTTGTTAAAATTGAATAGGCAGGCCAATAAACTGTATTAAATCCCAGATGTGCGCTTTCAACACTTTTTCGCAGATAATAGAATGAAAGGACTTTAATGTGTCAACGTAATTCAATCTTATATTTTGCCTTCGTCTGTGGGCTAAATCCTACTAAATATTGCAGACTAAAGATTTTATATTTTCCCGCTTTTGATAGTGCCTTTACAACGCGGGCGACATCATGATCTGCAGCAGCTGACACTTCTGTAAGCGGGAGGTGAAGGCCAATTGTACTGTGTGAGGTCGCTATAAGTAGCTCAGCAGCAGCAGCATCATCATCATCATGGCGGAGCAAGGCGAATCTCCAGCTCCTGTCCAGAATCCACAACCAATGCTGACAACGAGCTGGCCAATTACTAGGGAGTCATACGAGTTACAGGAAGTCATAGGTTAGTACCTTAAAATATCCAGAAGTCTATGAATGTATATTTAAGGAGTAAGCCAGGCAAGACCGGTTTATCAGTTGACGACGAGGGCCTACCGGCTTTTTCATATTTAGCTGTGTCCATGAAATGCTTTGCAATGCGGATGTTAGAAATGTTTTTCTCTGAAGAATAAAAACACAATGTTGACACGTTTTGTTATTTGTAAGTGCCATACCATATTGACCGGTGTTAGATAGCCTATTATTTAATTAGCATGGATGGTGATGCATATTTGGCTATCATTTCTATACACTTGATGCTTTAATGGCACGTGTCGAGTGATTCTGAAATCACTTAGGCTACAGATGGAGAAAATAAGTAACACGTTTTATCTAGGCTAGTTATTGAAACTATGCACTCATGCCTCACGAAAAAGAGGTGGTGCGGTGTCGGTAATGAAAATGTATTACTCTTCATGTTCACGGGGAAGACTATAGGAATCAATTGTTACGGTATTCAAATTATGAAGATGTTATTGGCATGGTATAACGATTGGCCTATAAGCTATGATACAATAGTGAGGCTGTTTAATTGTTATACAGTGGTGGTAGCCTTAGTGCTATTATGGAAGCATAGCCTACATGTTAATAACATTTTATATCTTTGGACGAAATGTAAATTGTAATTTAAAGAGCGATTTTATGTGTTAAATAACCATCTTCTAGAGTAGACCGAATCTGAGTGCGTAGCTATTCTGGAATTTGACTACTTTCAATTTAGGGGAATACGTTTAAAATAGAGCTTTTGCAGAAGTAATTCTGAAACAAAGTGCAGAGTAGGCCCTGCAAAGGTTACAGAGCTGAGAGTGATACTAATCCACTGCATGTTTGCTTAGTCTGCTCCGCACAGTTCGAGTTCTGTTATTGGAGGGTTACAATAATAGCCCAGGAGCCTTCTACTGCCACTTTACCTCCCCGACCTCTGCTGGCGATAAACTGAAAATACCACCTCCATGCAGCTATTTTCTTTGCATGCATGTTCTATGTTATCATACATATCGTAATTTAAGGAATAAAGTTATCAAAACAAATATTATGAACATGTTCTTGTTTTTTATGGACAAGAGAGATGTAATTTTTTTCCTCCATTTTCTTCCAGTTGCTTGTGGATGAGCTGACAGCTAAAGTCATATCAGTGTTGATAAGGGCTTTCACTACAGTCATGTTTTGCTGCTCCTAGTCAGTCTTCATATGGGTTCTCTATCAAGTGTTCAAGGTGTTTGATTGTCATGTCCTCTCCTTTGCTTCTCCTTTTCTGTCACCAGCAGCCAGCATGTTGTGTGCTGTGTGTCACAGCTCCGTATGAACTTTAGCATGAATAGCCCTACCACAGTTAAAGTCCTCTCATTAAAATTGGGTACATTTGAATGACTGTCTGCTATCTTATCTCAATGTGTATGTTATTTCCGTCTGATTACTCCAGTCTGAGGTTCTAATGGCCATAGTGTGTTTGTGATTGCAGGCAGTGGGGCGACAGCTGTGGTGCAGGCCGCATTGTGCACCCCCAGACAGGAACGTGTCGCTATCAAGAGAATCAATCTGGAGAAATGCCAGACCAGCATGGATGAGCTATTGGTGGGAACAACTACAAAAAAGGGTTTTTATAAAGTGTTTTCAGCTGTTTTCATTTCAATGAATGTTGTTGGGGTATTGCATGTATTTGACAGACAACATATTTAGATATTGACCATGTGTGTTTCCCACCACAGGTTAGAGTATGCAAGTGTACCACATGTACTATACATAAAGGTCAAAAGTCATAAGGGTTGTGTCTGTTAGGACTTTTTCTCTCATGTGCTCTGTTCCTTCCTTCCTGGCAGAAAGAAATACAAGCAATGAGCCAGTGCCACCATCCTAACGTTGTTACCTACTACACTTCCTTTGTGGTGAAGGACGAACTTTGGTTAGTCATGAAGCTACTGAGTGGCGGTAAGCTTCAGCTGCCAACAAACTGGACAAAATATATTAATCCTAACTTAATTAATTTTATAACATATTACATAACCCTGGTTCTTGTAGTTCATGCTAAGAATTTGATCTTGACTTAGTTTGTAAGGTCACAAAGCTACAAGAAATAATGGGTACTGTATACCCTGCTATGAGATCATGTCTTGGTTTAATAACCTTCAAACCCACATTAGCAATGCAATGCTCAGATCATGACAAAGGGTTTCTGTTCTGTGTATTCTTTACTTCTTTTTAGGTTCCATGCTGGATATAATAAAGCACTCCAGCAAAGAAGAGCAAAAGAATGGGGTACTAGACGAGCCCATAATAGCGACAATATTAAAAGAGGTCTTGGAAGGACTGGACTACCTGCACAGAAATGGACAGATCCACAGGTGAAATCTCAGAAGGCTTAAATTCCTTAAATTGTAATACTTTTTTCTATTTGGTATTAATAAACTATAGAGACTAAGAACATACTCACTGCTAAACATAACAAGCAAGACTGTGAAGTTGTCCATACCAGCTACTAGAGTTCAAAGCATTTGGGGCTTGTCAGTTGTTTATGAGAAATATCTAGGTGCCTTTTTGTAAACTGTATTTGAAGGACATTGATAATAACTAAAACCCCTTTGGCAGTGTTCCAAATGAAGGTTGGCTTTAAAACTCATTTACAAACATGCATTCAATCAATGCTGTCCCACTTCCATGCTGGTTGCATGTGACATTGGTGTTTTTGTTTGACCTCAGGGACGTGAAAGCTGGAAACATTCTGTTGGGCGAGGACGGATCTGTTCAGATAGCAGGTGTGTGAGTTTCATATCAGTCTCCCATCTCATAATGGCATTCATGAAACACAATCCTCTCTCCTTACAATCTCTCTAATGTTCATTTTAATAAATATTCTTGAATAAGCCAAGCTAAATTTGTTTTATGGTTTATGTAACTCTTTTTCTTTATTTTAACAACATGGAGGCTGATAATATTTTACATAACAATATTTATGCAGTTGTCTTTTCTTTTGCAAGAAGGGCCCCGATAAGTTGCACAGTATTGATTGCAGTTTTATTAATAAATTAGAAATGTTAAGGTGGATTGCCTTTTTAGGGATATGATGTTATTTTGCTTGGCATTGTTATATCTGAATGATTAAAACGTTGTGTAATTTTCCACAGATTTTGGAGTAAGTGCATTTCTGGCAACAGGGGGTGATGTGACCAGAAACAAAGTACGAAAGACTTTTGTAGGCACGCCGTGCTGGATGGCCCCAGAGGTGATGGAGCAGGTGGGTCCACCATGTTGCCACAGTACAGTATGTCTAGCTTAGAGCGTGTGTATTTTGTGTCTACCTAGATTTTGTTGGTTACTTTATGACTGACTTATTGTGCATCTGCTATACCAAGTGTTTGATTGCCAGACTCATTTCAAATGTGCCCAATTACACAATCTTTGTTCTTTCATACCCACAGGTACGAGGTTACGACTTCAAAGCCGATATTTGGAGTTTCGGAATCACTGCCATAGAGTTGGCAACAGGGTCGGCACCCTACCATCGATACCCTCCTATGAAGGTAAGAGTCCTTCTTGTCTGCACAACCAAGAAATAGACAGAAATATTAAAAGACGAATCCCTCTGGAAACCCAAGATCTATAGTCTTGTTAGGTGGGTACCCTATAAAACAACTCTTGGAGATTTGATGACATTGGGCTTGACAAGGACTTGGATTGTGTTTTGTTTCTTTCAGCTGTCTTTCTGTACTTGATTTTGGATCCTCCCTGAGTAGGAGATGGGACCTTTAACATGTTCTATGTGCTTCTGTTTTGCTAGGTCTTGATGCTCACCTTACAGAATGATCCTCCAACCTTAGACACAGGGGTGGAGGACAAGGAGATACTAAAGAAATATGGCAAATCCTTTAGGAAGCTAATAACCATGTGCCTTCAAAAGGAGCCTGCCAAGAGGTCACCTTTTTGATTTGACCTTGTGACAATATGTACTGTCCCCTTAGTTGTTTTACTCAGCAATGTTTATTTCTTGCAGCATGCTTGTTCATGGTGTTTATGAAAAAATATAATTGGTTTTATTTAAATATTAATTTAGTATAAATTAGACATTTGCTTTAAGCACTTGGCTTGTGGTGGTTTGCCAGGTAGATGTTTGCAAGCTAATGATTAATGTTGGTTTTGGTAAATTTGGTAAACATACAGCACAAAAAATAATATAATATGTATATAAACACATAAATAAAATGTGCCAGTCTCTTTAAAGAAAATATGTTGTCGTTTATGTTTAGGCCGACGGCAGCAGAACTTCTGAAATGTAAATTCTTCCAAAAGGCCAAGGTATGACCCATGTATATACCTGTCATATTGTATGTGACCCCTTGTCTTTGTATTTTAATGGTATGAAGTACTTTGTTGTTTATGTTTTTGCTATGTATTTTGTCTCTCTTGCAGAACAGGGAGTACCTGATTGAAAAGCTGTTGTGCCGAGCGCCAAAGATTACCCAAAGAGCCAAGAGGGTAAGGAACAAACAATCTAGTTGTAGCAATCTGTTTTTACAAAGCTGCGCTGGTATTGACCTAACTCAAAACATGTAAGAAGACTGTGATTGAAAGCCCTTTTAGTGAGAATTTGAGCATTTACTGTCAACAGCCATCGAATGTCCTCACTCTCTGCCTCACCTCACTCACTTGGTGCTAAAACTATAGTGTGGGTTATCTGCTAATGTGGAGCACGGTTGAAACAATATCAGTCATGTAGAATCGATGTGATGACAAGTCGTGCATAAGCGGTCCCTGCAAGTGGCAGACCAAAGACAAATGGGATTAAACGTGAACGGTTAGGTAACTGAGAGGTGCACTTAAACACACCATTTACATGCTCAGTTGCCTCCCTGTCACACTTAACCTGGCATGAGTGCATCAAGTAGCCAGCGCCGATTGTGGGTTTCCATTACCCACCAAATAGGTGGCCAGCTGGGATGGATATAGGACAGAGATGGGAGCTTAGCCCCATAGCCACAGGGCAGAGTGACCCTGATGGATGGCTGGAAATTCATTGATGGGTGAAGGGATGGCATGGTGGGGGATGGAGGCGTTACACTGGATGACGTTAACGGTACGCACAGGCAGAGTGTGGGGGTCAATACAGAGGGAGGTGACATTGTAGGGGCTGGCAGCCACCAGGACATGATGTGTGCAGAAAGTAATGTCTGTTTTGCTCCGAACCAGTTCTGATGGCATATTGCAGAGGGCGTGCTTGTATTCAGCCCAGGCCTGCAAAGTGCCCGTGTCACCTGTTTGTACGGGTGCCTGAGGGTTGTGAGCCAGGGGCTAGTGTCCTCTGTGTTGCCTCTGCCCTCATTGGATCAGTGCTGTGCACTGACCTACAGAGTCACTCACGTTATCGAGTCAGCAGGCGGGGAAAGCCTGTAAGAGAAGACCCTCTGACCCAGCCACATCTGGAGGAACAGCCGCCTGCTTGCTCTCTCTTTGGCTTGTCTTCCCCCCCGGCCCTCTGCTAGCCTTAGCTTTTCTGCTCTGCGCTGAACCCCCAAAACACTTGGTATTTAGCCCTGTCCTTCGTATGCTGTAGGAACACCTATCCCCCTCTCCTCTCTGACCCTCCTCTCTTTAAGAAGTCCGCCTGAGGGTTATAAGCTAGGTAAACACGTCTAACCTGGGAAACAGAAACAAGGCAAAGTTTGAAAGTGAAGAAAGAGAAATGTGAAGAGTTTCTCCTATAATGCCCATGTGTATTTTGTTAATACTTGGTTTGTGGTTACTGACAACAGTGCCGAGGCATTAACCCACATCTCCTTTTTACACACTGACTGACATATGGGCCAAAGTGCAGGGAAAATATTGACTAAATCTCCAAGACCTGTCTATTCATGTCGTTGTCTCACTGCATAGAAGACACTGCAAAGCTGGTGTTCTAGGCAGCAGAGGGCCCTCCAGGTCTTCGCTTTTGCTCTGCTTCACAGCCATTGGCAATATTGGTCAAATATTAGTTTATGAAGTCGCTGCTTTGTGGTGACTTATTGTTTGTTTATATTATTGTATTGTATATATTGTAGATTATTGCTGCCATATTGCAAGTTTTGAAATAGGCTATGCTTTATACACAGTCTGCAGAGAAATATTTTGGAAGCTGGTGTAAAGAAGATTATAAGACACAGTGTGTTTATATTGTAGACTAATTCCCAGGAGGTACAATGTACTGTGTGATAACCGACAGAATATGTTAATGTGACTGATATTTCTTTGTATTGAGTTCAGGCTGCCCGGGTAAAGATCCCGAAGCCCAGGCTGTAAGTCAGGTTCAGGCAACTCGATGCTGTTAGTAGGGTTATCTGCTATTTGACGTTGCCTTAGTCTTGGTGTATAGACGTCAATCCAAGTACTAGTGGCTTACAAATGTTTGTGTGTGTTGCTGTGGTTTTTATAGAGTGTCAATGATATTGAACTTATTTATAGACCAGCAGCCTACCCTCTTTTACTTCACAGAGCTCAAGGCTGACACCTGGCCAGTGTTATAAAGGGCTCATTTCTTTTTAATGATAAGCTGTTTATTAAACAATAATAACATATATTACACAATTACAGATTGAGTGAACATGTCACATGTCCCTCCCTGCTGCAAAATGATGTCTGACAGACTTGGGTGTGTTTGTGTAACCCTGGGTTTGTGTGCCTCTCTGTGTGTTTGCGCCTTTGTTGTCCAGGTGAGAAGAGTGCCAGGCTCCAGCGGCCACCTGCACAAGACAGAGGACGGGGACTGGGAGTGGAGCGATGATGAACTGGACGAGGGCAGCGAGGAGGGCAAGGCGGCTGTCAACCAGGGCAGGGTGGGTGAGACCCCTCTTTGGGGCTGCCTCATGCTGCATGGACACACACACTGTAGAGCTAGCGCCGTGATGTTTTAACATTGAATAATGAGGTAGGGCCTCCATTGTATTAGGATGAATCTCACCAACATGGTAAATGGAATTTATTTAAAATAATTTACTGCTAATTCCATGATTTAATTTGGGTACCCTCTGTACTTAGACCAGCTTTCCCCCCATTGTCCTTACCTTTGTTCAATCCTTTTCTCTATTTGTGCTGTATGCTTTTGGGGGATCCAGCTGGCTGTGTGTGTTTTCAGAGAGGGGCTGTCACGGGTTGCTAGATAGCTGTTCTGTTTGAAGGTAGCTGCAGAGGGTGGAGAGCGGTGGGGCAGACAGCTATGATCAGAGATCTAAAGATCCTTTGATATATGGATACCTAGCCTGAGTGTCTATTACAAGAAAAATTACTCAAAGCCTAAATGTAACAAATCTAATTCTGAATGAAAACTTTATGTTTTCCACATCCAACTGTGATTCAATGTTGTGTGATCCTACTGCCAGTCATGATTTGATTCATAAGACTGAGGATATGCTCTTACTTACGATTGATATTTCCCTCTAGTCACGAAGGGTCCGAGACCAGAACAAAGACGTAAGTTAGCTCTTTCTTCTAGCTATTCTCAATTTTAAATCACAAATATTCATCTGTGGAATTCATTGAAGCAGGCTCACGTCTATTATTGAGGTATGGTAGGTGATTGATATTTGTGTAATTCTCTCTCCCTGTAACACCCACTAAACCTGGGATTTAACCATTTGGATTTTCATTAGTACTGTATTTTAGCTTTGCATGGAAAATGTAATTATCTTTCTCTAATGTGCAGGAGCTTATGTAAGAGTAACTCATTTAGATTTAAACTTATTTTACCTTACCAGCCTCAGCTTTTCAAATTTGTTGTTATTATTGAACACACCTTCTGTATCTGATATGGCTGGCTGACAAACAAAAACAACATATTGTTATATATTGACTTTTCACAGCTTTCTTATTTCATGAGCTCTGACTCGAGATTGAAAAATAATATTTCTATTTTAGAGATGGTTTGATGTTGAATACAATAGTTCTCACTTTTGCATTTGATTTCTGTGCCATAGAATGAGGAGAACTCCAACAATGTCCCTATTGATGGGCTGTCTATTCAGCATCCCCAGGTGAGGGATGCTGTAGCTCCTCTGATTTGTCATGATTCAATGACCTTGATGGCCCACTGATTGAGTGTGCATTCAGGTGTGCTTGGTGTGTGCGCGCATGTGTGTGTGTGTGTGTTTGTGAGAGTGTCACTTTCCTGGAGGGACCCTTTTGGCAGAAATAACTCAGAATATATGGGCATCTGGCTGACAGTGACAGCTCAGAGCCAGGGTGTTATTCATCAAAAAGGCACAGTACTATTCCCTTCCATTTTCACAGGCTATTGTCATTTGATAAATGAGCTGAAGTAGTTTAAGGTGGACCCCCTGTGTCTGACAATGATTAAGGCCAGAAATGCTAGTGTGATTGTTCTTGCTTCAGGTCTAGTCTGCTACATTTGGTGTGTCCCCGTGATGAGATCATACTTATTTTGTTCTTTCTGCGTATTTATTGTGCCGATGTGAAATCAGATTATTTCTGTGATACACACAAATAGAGTCTATTCAGAAAGTTCATGATAAGAGTGCTGTATGTAGATACTAGTGTTTGAGGGGTATGGCTCTTTATTCAGTTTAATCCAAATCTTCTCCTTGGCTCTCCCTTTACCGATCCAACTACTAGTTCTTCTGAAAATTAGATTAATTTATGTTTGTTTCAATAGTAGGGCCAGGATAAACAGCCTTACCAGACAATTTCACTTTCAGGTCCAACCCTTCGAGACAACCCCCTATCTTCAAGGTGTTGTCAACATGGTCCTACGACTAAGGTGAGATACCTCTCCACTTTGTTTTGCTTGTCTCCTCATCTTACGACTCTTCATGAGTTCAGCTCCCCCAGGTCCAGACATGTTAACCTAATGATATTTGGCACCCTAAGTAGTTGATCTGGATTGGCCATTAATCCCTCTTGCCTTATCTGCAAAGGGTTACACGCCATTGAACCTTCTCCACACCCTGTGAAGCTGTCAAAGACAGAATTGGCGTACACAGTTGGCTCACTTGCTATTTACCCCCTTGCAGTCCGAAAGGTACCTTGTTACGCCTACCATAGACAATTCTGACTTCTTATCTCAAAGAAGCCTGCTTAGCATTCTGCTTCGCTGTGATGATAACTAGGAAGTAATGCATTGGCCTCGGCCTTCTGCATTCAAATGGGTTCCGGCTAGGCTTTATTTTTTGTTTAGTGCATAGAAATAAATATCCATTTATCTTTCCTCTTGGCACAGTAGTAGCAGATTTAAAACACAATGAAGTAGCAGGAAATGCAGAACTATGATAATGACAATTATATATCTTTTCACACACACAAATGCAGACAGATGTTTTTATGGATGCTTTGTGCCTTGCAGACTGGCAATGGTGTATTGCTGGACAGTAACCTAAAAGTCTGCCTGTCGCTCCCCAATGAGCTGGATGCGGTGCTGGGTGCAGAGTAGGTTCTGGGTCGATGAGATAACAGCCGCCTGAAAAGGCCCTCCCTAAACACACAGCCAGCCCCTCCACTGTTCACAAACACCCTGGCCAACTGGAGGACTGACTGCTTGGCGTTTGGAGCTGTGTAATTACTCCAACTTTGACATATAAATAAATAGACATCTCTCTGAGGGTTAGGTCTGTCACTCCATCGAGGTCCGCTATTCACTGTTCTCAGGGAAGTATTTGCCAGTTTGTGTGGACAAGATTATATAATTTGTTCATATCAAACATACCGATGTATGATGTATTATTTGTCAGGATGGGGTGTTTTGATGCGTGTCGAACCCAAGCACTTCAGTTTAATGTCCTCTTTGGTAGATTAGCAGGAGCTGTCATCATACAAGATGCGCCTCTGAGCAGAGCTGAAACCCTCGGAAACTGTTGCTCAGCAGGCCAAGGGAGAGCACGTCGGTTATAATGCCTCTCAATTTCAAGGCTTGTTTTGACTGAGGGAGTGGTTCAGATATATGAATGAATGGTTTTAGCCGTCAACTCCCAAAGAACTATGATGGATTTGTTGAGGCAATCTATTTCTCATGCTCTCAATAGAAATATGAACGTTGGGATTTTATATTCAAGCCTGTCCATAAAAGAGGAACTTAGCACACCACTACTTTGCATTTGATCCAAAAGCAACATTCCTCTATACACGATAAAGGATTTGGATGCATTACTTTTAACATCTAAAAGCTTACATACTGTGGCTAAATAATTAACTTATTGCAGTCTATTTAGTCCAGCTGTACATCAGAGTCAGGCATAGAAGAGATTGATAAAAAAAAAACGTATGTATGGAAAATCTCAGTTTGCCATCTGCTGCCACCATGGGATTAAGAGATAATGTTATTGTGGTAAAATTTACTTGCGTAGCAGTTACTACGAATCAGTGATTATATTAGACTAATTATTGACCTGTTCTGTCCGTCAGCCTGTCTGTCTATCTGACAGGAGGGCTAAATAAGGTTGCAAGTGACTGAGAGGTGTTTAACTCTTAACCAAAGCTAAGAGTCTACTTAAGAGTGCAGCTGGTTTTTCGTGAGATTAAAACTTGTCAAGTAACTGTCAGGCAGATTTACCTGATTTACGGTATGTGCTATTAATTTTTATATAAGATTAACAAAATTCCATATTATTTTCTGAAGCTGTGTAAAATAGGGTTTGTAGCGCTGAAGTTGCATAAATTAGGAGCCTTCTACATAGTGGAGTTTGAGAGGACATGCTGCCCAAAGACAGTATATATAAAAAGTTAACAAGCATGTTCCCATTTACACTATAAAAATCATAAAATATTTCAAATCTCTATAATTTTATTTATTTTAGATTATTCTAAATAAGTATTTATGCTAGCACAATATGCTAGCATGTCGCCAATAGAATATAGTGTCAGGAATACTCAAGCATGTTAACAATTTAGAATATTATTGACAGTAAAAACATAAACCGAAAGATAAACTAGGGGATGTTTTAATGGCAAGGGTATAATTTTAGGTGATTTTTGTTTAGGTTATTAGCCTGCTGAGTACCAGAAATAGGTAGGTTAAATTAGCTGCATATAATTGAAATGGCATCTTAATTGGCATTTTGTATTGTGAAGCCTACAAAGGGAGAGTTAATATGTAATAGATGTCGGTGAATGTGCCCCTCCACCCAGAGTTAGTGTATCTACCTCCAGGGATCTCACAATACAAGTAGGTTGTTTGTTGAAAACATATTTCCCTACCTTCACTTTTGATAGTGTCGTCGCCCTTTACAGATTATCCTGGTTATTGTGTATTGTGTGGCTACACACACACACACACACACATTACATTACATTCATTTAGCAGACGCTTTTATCCAAAGCGACTTACAAAAATTGTGCCTACAAAAAGATAATGCACACACACACACGCGCGTGCACGCACGGTAACACAAATCGATGACTTTACTTCTATTGTCTCTCCCAGCATGTACTCAACCATATACAGGCTTGCTCAAGTTGCCATCTCTAAAGCCTCTTTACTTCAAAACATACTGGATTTATCCCAAAGGTGTATTGATTGTGTTTGTTGGTGTGTGATAAGAAATTACCTCCTTGTCAATGTGACACAGGATTTAGAGTACACCTCTGTAGCTCCTGAACGGCAGACCCTCTGTTTGTTTGGCCTTGGCCTCAAACTGTGCTGAATTTGCTCTAGGAGATCTACAACTCACTTTGCCCAACATAACAATCAGTCCTACATTCCACCGCTTCTGTCAGGGCCTGTAATGTGTAGTGTTGACAAATCTTACCTGATGTACCCAGAGGGACTAAGGACAAACAGTGACATATTGGAATGCACTGCAGCCACACAGTATTTCCTCCTTGTATGACAGTTAAATTTTCCAGTAAACTTGTTTTTGCTGAGCTTTTCTTACCACATGGGAGAACAATTAGGTACAGTGTGAAATTAAATTTTTGAAGGTTAATTATGAACAACTTTTAGATTTTCCTAATATGTACAGTTGATCTATTTTAGTCCTATGAATGTTCTTCCAACGCTGCAATCTGACAGATGACTCTTAGCATTCGTTACAATCTCTGCAGAGTTTAACTAAGTAGGTGCGCATTAAAAGACACTGGGAACCGGCACAGATGTAGCCCTTTACAATATGCAATGGAGATAAAATGAAGAGATCACAGTTCCCTCAATCTATCCAACTGAGCGAATCATATTGCAGCCATTTGATTATGTATTTATGCCTCTCTGGGATGGGTGAAGAACTAACGGATGTGTTAGTATAAATGTTAAGAGAGAGTACACATCTTATAAAGCCAATCTTATCAGAAAATTGTTCACAGGGTTGCAGGAATACTGCTTCGATTTTTCCTACTTAATTAAAATCCAGAATTATCCACTCCCACTACAGTTTGCTAGCTCTCCTGTGTTATGAATCTTCAAGCACCCTGCCACTCACTCTCATATAAGCTGTCCCACCCACTAGGCAGTGTGTCAGAGCTGCTTTCAAGCACGGCTCCTTAAGCATTCTATATATGCTTTAAAGAGGACAGATGATGTGTTGCACAGTAATGCTCAAAATGACTAATGATAGCGTATCAAATTGTAGCAGTACAATATTCTGAGAGGTTGGCACATGAATAAGCGCTTTCTTATTTAAAAATAAATAAATAAAATTGGTGTTTCAAGGGAACAGACACTGTCCTCTTTTTTAATCACATACTTTAGAACTGATTGAAGTTTTCGGTCTACAGAACACAGTGGTTGTGAGACAGGAGCTGCCCAGGAGAACTAGCAGGCAGATGATACCTTCATGCCACTCATTATATGGTAACATTAAACTACTGAGATGTACTCTTCAAATCTTCTTATGTTTGTTCACCTTCTGTAATACCTTCCGTCACTCACAACCCCTGGTGCAGTATTCTTTCAAAGTTTATAGAAATAGAAGTTCATTACACTAATTAAATAAATACACATTGTACCTCAGGTTCATCATTATATTTTAAACAATAAAAATGTAGAAAAAAATATATAATGATAAGCACACTGTAACATGGGGGGGGGGGCAAGTTGTTATGTTATATAAACGTCTAAGTGACTAAATTTAAACAACTTAGAGCGTCTTGACCAATTAAAGGTCTACTCAGCAGTACAGAAATCACATGGGTAAAATCTACTGCCTTATAAAAGTTAAGCTAATGTTTTTAATTAAATGCTTATTATAGAAAGCCAATTTAAGAGATTTTTTGTAGACACTGTCAGTCTTTACTTCTCTAGCAGACTAATTCAAGGATTATAGTCCCTTGGGGCCCATCCAGACCAGTACGCTTAGTTTAGTCTAGCAGTGCTTTGTCATAACAACTTAATACCTGCTGGAAAGAATAAGGTACGGTTTTAAGAAACGGTTTAGCTATTATGAAAATAGCTATTATATAGATTTCTTTAACTATGTGCAAGCTTTATAAGCCCTGTCCACTATGGTTTCATATTATGATGTAACGATTAGGCCTATTTAAGTTAGAGCTTTTGGTTCTTGAAGAGCTTACACTTGCTTATTCACTTGAACGTGGTTGTTATGGAAACTATGGTTAGCAGAGTAATCCTTTCAAAGAGCCTGCAAAAAGTATTTCTGTCTTTGAATGATCTCCAGGCCTTATCTACAGTGTCAGCGATTGGTGGATATGATCAATATGATGTTGAATATAATTAAATTGTTTTGTGAAGCTGTGAAATACCTAAAGGTATGGGAAACCAATGTAACAAGGTGATCCAACAAATATTTAGGATATTACATTTATGGAAAGACTTATGTGTCTTGATTCAGCACCATTAATTAATTTCTACCATGACTTATGTGAAGTCAGTGTCAAAGTATACACACTTTTGCATCTTCAGTGTATTACCACTTTTGAAAAGAGGATACTCATTGTGATCACAGTAAATGTATGACATTTAACAATATGCTATCATGAGGTACATTTATTTAACAAGGTAATAACATTATCCTATTTTCACAGTTTAACACTGGTATGCATTGTATCAGCAGCCATTGAGAAAGTAACCGTCAGACATGTTAAAGCTTGTTGTGTTTTTAGACTAGAGGTAGGACGCGTCCACTCAGCTATTTTCCTTCATGTACTGTCCTCTTACTCCCTAGAAGGACTGGACCACATGGGGGACTCTTCAGCAAAGTCCAAAACAACCTGCTGTCTCTATCACTTCAGTCTCTTGCATTTGTTTCTTACTGTAATACCTCCCCTTTAGTACCCCACACTGTCCCCATGAAAGGGACAGTCACACCCGTGACAAAGGAGATCATTAACAATTGCACAATCTTTTCTCTCCCTCTAGAAACTCAAAAAAAGAGCTGAATGATATCCGGTTTGAATTCACCCCTGGTCGAGGTAAGAGCTTGCTACTGTCTAAATATTAACAGTTATTTTATTTGGTATTGAATTTGTTTGTGTCTTGATATATTTTGTATTTTATGATGTACTGTATTAAAAGGCCAAACCAATTTTGAGTGAATGCTGCAATTTAACATAGTGGGATTGTGTTAACAGACACTGCCGATGGAGTCTCCCAGGAGCTGTTCTCTGCTGGCTTGGTCAATGGACAAGATGTTGATGTTGGTAAATCACACCCCCTCTATTCATATCCATTGCACTGCACATTTTTAAGGCCAAATGCTTATGATGTAGGCTTTTCTGTAGTGAATTACATTATTAATATAGTTTGTGACAAGTTCTTTTTATGATTATCTGCAGTTGCAGCTAACCTTCAGAAGATTGCAGATGATCCAGCTACCTTCAAAGTGTTAACCTTTAAACTGGTGAGTTTTTATAGGATTTATACTGTCTCAGGATAGACATCAGAATAAGAGAGGAAAAAGTGGCCCTCAGTGCATATGCAGTATGTTAAAGGTGATATATTCCACTGTAGAAACAAAACATTGTAGAAGTGTGTGCTGTCGTCCATATTTCCCATTCATCCCATTAATCATATCCGTGTTCAGTGCCTCGCGCATGGCTGGGTTGCCAGTATTGTATGTAAAGTTTGCTAACATATCTACATTTGTAATTCATGAGAATAAATAACAAATGTTTGCGAACATTGCTCCCTTAGCAAATGTTTTTAATTTCACGGTAGCTTTCTCTCAAATGTGGTTTACTGCGTAATTTTAAGAGTTAAATCTCAGGGTGTCAATCAAACAACCCAAAAAACAAAAATATGTTCTAGCAAGGACATAAACTGATGAAGGACTTTGGCATTTTGGTGTATTTGGGTGGGAAGGCAATAGTTTTACCCAATTAGCTTATACCTTTAAACTCTATCAAATAATTCAAGAGGAGATTCAGCACGGCAACTGCCCATTAGTCTAATGGTAATATTTGTGTCTTGTTCTATTATTCTTAGGACTTTCATTTAACCTGAAAAAATCCCATTGAGATAAAAAAAATCTCCTTTGCAAGGGAGTCGTAGCCAAGATAGACAGCCACACAGAATAAAAACAAGTGATTACAAAACATACACAAAGTAAACCCCACAAACAACACTACAATAAATTACACTCCCAGTGAACATGTGTAGTACTAGCCACGTATCCAAAATGTCAATTTAAGCACTTACATCCTAACGATTTACTCTCCATGTCATTTTGAATGGATTTTAAAGCAGGCAGAGAGATCAAATCATTTATTTTCTAAATATTCTACAACATATTCCAGTTTGAGGGTGCATATTACATAAAGGCACCTTTTCCACTGTGTTGCAGTATATAACTATATATCATTACATATTGGTATTGCATATATTGTTGTTCAAAATACAGCAATGGCTTCATTAGTTCCTCAGTTGAAATATAATGAAATCTTTCCTTTACACTCTAGCTTGATGGACTGATGATTGACTCTTGTAATCTGCACACGTGCCTCTGCGCTTGCAATGTCACATTGATCCACCTCAATGGGAACAATGGAATTTATATTCACTACAAAATTACAAAAGCGGTTAATTGATGTCCCTGTGAATTTAGCATATATTTCATCAGCTATGTGTTTTTTGAAGTGGTGGGTGAGGTAAACAACATCTGTGCAGCGGGTCACAGTACATCAGCATTTGACCTTTCGGCCATGTTTGTGTTCCCGGCAGCTGGTGAATGTCACAGGTTGAACCTCTCAGGAGACTTTTGCTGCAGCACTAGAGTTAGAGCCTAAACATGTTGCTGACCTGATGGGTTCTGCTTGCTAGGCGTGTCGGCCAGGGCACACCTTTCTATTACAATTAGTTAACACTGCTCCACGGCAGGCAGTATTCGATCTTCACAGCTATTCGACTCCAAATATTACTACCTTACTACCTGACTACCTGCACTATAATGATGTTACTAGTCCCAGGCATATCCAGACAGTGAGAATAATTATCTTTGCTTGGAGAACAATTCATAACATTTTACCAGGAGGATCAATCCAGCCTGCAGCCTTGGGACAGTTTTAAGATCCCACTCAACCAAAGATCATAGCAGCCACCGTGGCTTCACTAAGAAGTGACGCACACCAGCAATTCACAACCGCCACAACTGCTTAAAGCAGCCGACCGCACTACCAGACCCCGGGGAGAGAATGAGGGCCTCTCCCTGATCAGCTGTAGATTACTGAAGGATTTAAAAAATAGGCCAACTGACAGGCGCTCTGACGTATCCACATGGGCATAGCCAAGTGAAAAGGAATGATCGATTGGCTGTCAGAGACCACTCAGACTGATCGGAATGTGTGTGGCTTTTAATGAGCCCTCCCTCGTGGAGTGACTCAGCAGCATAATTAGTTCAACTTAATTATGAATAAAACCAGATAATAAACTATAACTTTTTGGGTACTGTTACATGAGGGATGTCAGGGATTTAAGTCCCCCCTCAGCACCATGGACAAGTCCTGGAAAAGACTGCACCTCACATCGCTCATGACTATGCATCATTGTTTCCACCTGTATTACTTTGTGTCTATTTGCCTCCCATGTATTTATTGGTCCTTATTCAATGCCCTGCCTTCGGTCTAAGCATTGCCACCGTTGTGCTTTGTTGTACTTGTTGTGAGTTTCCTGAGTAGACAAGAGTTGCTTTTCAAAGCATTCTCGTTTCCTGTGTGTGTTTTCGGTATGGGCTTAGTTCTAGTAAATTTTTTAGTTACTCTTAGTTAGGTCTGCGTTTGGATCCTAGTCCTTTTCCTGACGACTGTGATAAGGGATCCTTCTGCCATTGATATTTCAAACGATTTCAAACGGGGATTGAATTTTGTGTGTGTGTGTTTCCAAAGGAACCCATATAATAAAGACAGATTAGTTTAATGAAAAATGTATATTAGGAAATGTACACATTTTATTGTTTTAGACAACAACCCCCATACTGCTCATATCTCTGTGTTACTGCACAAAACATATGCCCTGTGTGTGGATACAAAATATAGCTCAGATTTATTTTCATAGGACCAAAGAGCTCAGAAACTATTAATCCTTGAAACAGTAAGCTTACAACAGTAAGCAGGATCAATCTCCAAACTAATCCTGGCTGTTACTGTAAAGCTGTTCCAAAAATGGTTGGATTAGGCGGTTTTATCCAGTTTTGGTGGTAGCGTAACTCAATGTTCCCTTTCCCTTCTGACCACATGGATGTGCTTCTCCTCAGGTGTCTGGCTGTGATGACAGCGAAATCCCAGACGACGTTAAACTGATCGGGTTTGCCCAGCTCAGTCTCAGCTGATGTCCTCTTGATGGCCAGAGGAGGTGAGACGGAGGAGATGGTACAGGGCAGACAGAAACAGTCACTACCCCACCTACATCCAGCCCCCACCTCCACACCCCTTTCCCTTACACTTGCCCTCATGCCAAGCTATGCCACTGCTCCGCCTCCACTACTTTAGACCCTCCCTCACTGCACACAGTTTCGAAAGCCCGTATCCCCCACAAAACATTCCACCGCCCTGTACATGGGCGAGGACCACAATCAGGATTCTGCACAGGAAATTAAAGATGTTCTCAGGTGGTGGTAGCTGGTGATTCAGTGACTTACTGTAGGATGTGTCTTTTGTTTTGTTTTTAATCATGTTACCTCTTCATTCAGCAAAGCTCTTACTATTATTTATTGAACTGAGAATGCCTTTAATTTTCCCCCCACAATTTGTTGCCACAGTGAAAAAATCACTTTTCCTTATTCAACTTAAATTTCACAGACTCACTCATTTGAGATGCGCCCTCTATGTTTGTATTGTGTTTTGCATTTAGAATGTAAGATGTATTTAATTTATGAGAAAAGCACATTTTTATGAAAACATAATGAATGTTTAAAATGAACTAATTGTATTGTGTTAAGATGTGTAATCCAGTGACAAGAAGGGACCCATTTAAGTGATAGTGCTGGGAACGTGAGACCAATGCTGCCATGGGTAATTTGCTGCTTATTCAGACGACAGTGTTGATGCTTCGAAATGCTAGAGGTGCCTTGCTCATTTTTCTGTGCCTAAAAAGTAGGTAATGAGTGTGACTGTGACTGCATATGTTTGTTTGGAAACATTTCAGAAACATAACTCTAGCAATGATACAATTCATTGGAAGTAATTGATCTCAAATCAATATTAAACCTGTAAGGACAAGCTGTAATGCACTTTTAAGTAGAGTATATGCATTTACCAAACCAATGCTTCACCTTGGGAGACAAACTCTTGGTATCGTAAAGAAGATATGACTTATGCTTTTTTGGACATTAAATCCAAAACACAACATTTCATTCTGCAATATGCTATTGTGATTTCAAAATCTGAGCTTTTCGAAAACATATTTCTGCTCTGTCCCACTGCACTTCAAACGTCTTTACCCAATGATAAAGCAACTTCTGAAATGTACTGTACTGCAAAAGGAAACCAAAAGGCAACTATTGAAATGTTGACCAGCCATCTGTTTGTCCAATCAAGTCCATTAGATCTAAATTATTTTTAACTATAGAAGGGGTAAATCATATTAACTTGCTCAAAGTACATTATTTTAAAAGGTAAGTTATTGTGTTTTCTATGTACAGTACACTAGGTGTACCATTTCAGCGTATTATTCCTGTTCCCTTTCTGTAACCAGCTGATTTAAAATTTCTGCAGATGACCAACAAATAAATAATTGATATTATTAAAACAAAATGTGTATGCATTACTTATATTACAATCTTTGAAATATTTACAAAATAATATTGCGGTTACACCTACATTTACAGATGGGGAAAGTGATCATAAATATATCCTGCCCTCCCTACCACTCCAAAAATATTACATATTTTTGTAATGGGAAAATCTGGCATCTGTCTAAAATTCTGTGGCCATGTTGATGTTTGGTATTTCTCCAGGGTGACGCTAAGCTGATCTTTCTACCAGAACATGCTGATAATTACATACAGAAGTACAAAACAAACGATTTTTTTATTTATTTCAATGGGAGTAATATTTTGTATTATATATGTTGTAAGTGAAAGTGTTTTAAATATGGAATAGACATTTCTCAGAGAAATTGTTTGTGCTTTTTCTAAAGTTATGTGGTAAAATTCTTCAAGAAAGTAGAAAACAGATGTTAAGAAAGAAATTCCCCCAAATAAACCTTAACAACCCCTAAGAACCAGAAAACAACCACCAGCTGCGCCAAACCCATAACACAAACAACTGCGTAATACCACAAATATCAACATAATGGATTGCTGCTGATCTTTTTACCACTCTTCACTTGTTCACTGTAATTTGAAGTGGTTAGAGCAACAGTATGAGGACTCCAGCACAGGCCACACTAAATAATCAGTCACTGTGGCAATCAATGCAAAGTAGCAGTGCTTTATAAGCTTCATGCAAAGTTGTTTCTATTGTTCTCACCAATTCACACAATCATGTTGATGTAGAGAGAGAGAGAGAGAGAGAGAGAAAGAAAGTGAGAGAGAGAAGCCACAAGGCTCCTTATTCATGCAAACCGTTTGTATTCTGACTATATACTGTACATAGTGGCTTATAAATAACTTGGTTGGTGGTTGTGGTACTTTTAGGTTGTTTCTGTTATGTTTTGTTAGGCAGTGTGTAGTTGTATGTGTTTTGTTTGTTTGTATGTGTATAAAATACTACATTCACATCAACACGTAAGCAGCATTGAATAATTTTTATTATTCAGGTATGTGTTTTTTAATGTAAAAAACATATAATATAGCAACAATACCCTTCAGGATAGTTTGTAATGCGTTCACAGTCAAATGTCACAATACTAAAAACATAATAAAAAAAATTAAAATAAAAAATGCATAATTGGCCAATACAGCCAATCACGTTCTATAAAATATTATTTTTCCATTATTTTGCATCAGTATATACTGATGTAACACAAAATGATAAATCCACTGAAATGGTATTTTTCACAAAACAGTCTTACTTTCACAAGATGATAGCCCACTCATAATATTGATACTTGTTGGTGTTAATACATTTTAAACAGCTGTCTTCATACAGCCAAGAGTAGTAAGATGAGTAGTTGGTTTTAAAAAGCTAGTAGCATGACAATGGTTATTATTTGAATAATAAAATTATTAAATTATGGAAGATCATTAATTAAAATGTATGATAATAAAAATTATGAAAATGTTCAACTTTTACTGGGTTTGTAGACGAAGTAATGGAATTTGTAAAGGAATTGCTCAACAGCATTGTTTATCTTGTCTACAGCAAGGGGAGAATGTTGGCCTTACAATTGTTGTTATTCTGTAACAATAACTCTGGGTTTTTCCTGTTACAATTCATGGTTAATGGTTTCATAAAAACAAAAATGTATAATAATAATTTTTCATCACATGACAAAGTTATAACTGACAGCTCTGTGAGTATTCGTTTTGATGAGATCATGCGCCTTACAAGCCTCATGCATCCATTCACTACTAGGAAGGAGAGTCAGTAGGAGTATTGATATAAAGACGGAGCTAATCCAGTCTGTCATAAAACAAACAAAGGCTGCAGTTTCACGATATTACAATTCAGATTATATCTGCTGGTAACCCATTTGGAGACTGAAGGCAAAAGAAAATGTACAAAGAGCGTGAATTCACTGGTCCTCAGGAGACTCTAACATCTGAGGTGCTTCTTGCTGGACATGTCATTCCAGATGCGGTGCATCTCCTCTGGGGAGATCTGGTGAACGGTGATAACCCGCCTGTACCTGCACAGGCTGTAGGCCATCTTCCAGTGATTGAAGCCACTATTCTGATAGGGGTGGATGCCTAGCTTACGCAAACACAGTCCCACATACACATCCTCAAGGTGGAGCAGTCTGGTGTGCAAGGAGGTTTTATAGATCATCTCTGCCACGTCTGCAGAGAACACGTAGCCTGTGCCGGAACAGAACGGAGGGTACTTAGCCTCAGGGTATAGGTCTCGGGACATGTACCACTTACTGCGCATGTCCCGGATCGGACCGCCGTTAATCACGTAGCCAGTGAAATACCTTCTTCTTGGTTTGGTGGCGGGCTTTAGTAGTTTGTAGATTAGATTGTCCATGTTTATGAAGATGTCGCTGTCTGTCTTCATGATGTATTGGGCTTGGGAGCAGAAGGTGGCCACCCAGCGCATACCCATCATTGTCTTGAGGGTGAGGTTGTGGTAGGAATCGATAAAGTCCTCCACCACAATGTCATGGAAGATCTGGCTCTCCTGCTCCACCATCTGGTTGAGGACCTCGTCTGTGTTCCTGCCCAGCAGAAAGATGGTGATGATGTGAATATCGCTGAACGTGCTCTCATCCCCCCAGGTCTCCCGGATAGCCTGCCGGGCATCAAACTCCTTATGGGTGGTGCTGATAAGGATGACCAGGAAGGGTGGGTCCGTCTCACACTTCTTGGGCTCATTGATGACAAAGTCGAACGTGTGTGGGTTGAGGGGCCGCGTGCGGATGTTACTGAAGGTGTTGTTCTTAGGGGGCTTCGCAGTTTTCCGTATAGGTATAGACATGTGTCCAACAAAGGTGGATGTTGGACGGGATATACTCAAGTACCACAAAGCACTTGCCCAGCAAACCACTGTCAACAGATATAAACATGAGACTTTTGAAGGCATTATGCAGCATTTAAGTGTATGTTGTAGCACTCTATCTGATAAGGCTGTCTGCCCATTAGCAATGTTTGTTCCAGCGAGGCAGCATCACGCTGCTTCAACGTGCAGCTTGACATTAATTCTCGGTAATGAATTTCTTTAGGGAGAACAGGTTATTTTTTGCTGTTTGCCTTTTAATGCAAAAGCAGTTTGAAGCCATACAGACATCCAGTTTCTCTTCCTGGTGCACCTGGTTCTCCATTTACATCTGCAACAAAAGAGAGAAAGCAATGCATTACCATAAAAAACAAGATCGAAATGTGTCCCCAGATAACAAATCCATGATCTGTTCAACAAAAGGTTTTTCAATAAGAAACGTAAAGGTTTCTCAAAAGCTCAAACTCAGCAGTCACATTGTTCAGATCACTGTAAAAGCCGACATACAATTTCTCAGAAAGATGTGCAGAAAGCAACACCTTTGATCAAAGTTGTAACTTTATTCTACCTCTAGGTAAATCCCAGAAGTAAAAAGAAAATGTTTAATTGATCTATTGGCGAGATGATTTAAAAGTTCATACATTTTGGCTGCTAGAAGAGTTCTGTAGGGGAAATCTAGCCTGAGGTAAAAGGAATGAAATATATTATTTAAAGCAAAAAAGGTGCACACATTTAGGAAACTGCTTCAATAGTGCCGTGCACCATGCATCATGTCTGGGCATTGTCTAAATTTTTGTTAAACCATAGTAAATTGTGCATTTTTAATACCACTAGTATTTGAGGTAAAACATCTCTCTTTAAGTGCTTAGGTGTAATGGCATGCTGCTTTCACTATTCCACATGCAGGATAGTGAATGGTTATGACAACGCGTATTGCTCATTTTCAGTTTCCCTCCTAGAGAACAGGACAATACATAATGCTTTTAATCTGTATAATAAGGTGTAATGTCTACACTAAGAAGGGGCAAATCACTAAACTAACATTGGTTTATCTGACTAAGTTAATGTTCTCCAATTATCACGAACAAGAAACAAGGTTATTTGAAAAGCCCAAGTTCAGTTGGAGTTGGAGATGTCTCGTTCTCCTTTGCTGTATGATCCTAGCATATCTTATAACACAGCCGCGGGGAAACATACTGATAGTGTATGTTGGAACATACTTTCTTAGAAGGTGTTACTGCCTATTTTTTACTCCTTAAAAATATATTTGAGGAATCAAATGCAGGCAGTTTTTGCTCTGTTATCTGCCCTTTGACCAACAGAGATATGCTCCATTATTCTCCATCTCCTTTCTACTGTATATGGTTGTGATGTTGCTAGATAACCGTTGCAGTAGCATGTCATCGGTTTCAAAAACACTCAGGTCAGGTGTAACGTCTGAATTCTTGGAAAGGGCACCCTCAATTCCATTCGTTTAATGATTTCAGCAAGAGTCGTTTGTTCCAGAAAGTAGGGCTGAAATCCCCATCCTCTGGTTAATGAAACTGCTGGTAAAATCTCTTCTGAAAAAGAGGTGCCCATAATGGTTCCTGGCTGGCACTTTCAATTTTAAACTCAAAATGAACAGGAATATACAATAATGTTTCTATGCAATAATCATTTATTGTATATTGGTCATGATTCAAGGGGGAAATGTTTCAGCTGGATCGAGAGGTAATCTTGAGAACAATCAGGCAATATTTTCTAATGAAAAAGCTTTTACTCACTAGTGTTCTGGACACATGCTCTGGACATTTATTTCCCCTCCGATCCCCCTTCTTGTTGAGAGCTACGCATGTTAACCAAAACAAATTACCTGTGCATCATGTCCTGGTGTGCAGGCTAGAGGAGTCTCTTCACAGTATTGTATCTAATCCCAGTAACTAACATTGGCATTTTGGGTTCCACTACCAGGAAAAGCCTTGGTTAAAACATTGCTCTCCCTGACAGTGGCTGATTTCTGTACGGAACCAAAATTTCTCACAACCAAAATTCGAAGCCATTGAGGTTTCTATGAAGTGAATGCAGTGACACTTCGCAGCTGTGGTTTGCAGTGCATTGAGGCAGGTCATTCGTGACATATTATACCTTGCAGCAGACCTACATCAATAACCTGTCCTTGAGTTATTATGTTTTTTTCCCCCTGTTTCCTCACACGGTATGAGAGCACAGCACAACCAGGTCTCATTTTAAGAATGGACCGCCTGTCATCCCACTGTGCAATGACACTGTGAGGAAAAATAAATAAAAGAAAACTCAAGGAATTCTGCCATTGAAAGTCTATTTGATTGAAAGCCAGTATTCTGATACGATCTTATAAATGCAATCCTTATTTGGTTTATGGTAAGTTCACTGTTTTGGATGCGGCACATATCTTATCGTATTACAAGTAAAATAGTGCTCAACATCAACATTTACATTTTTTCTTCCCATCTGTACAACAACAAATATATTATCTGTAAGAATTTCATCAGTTAAAAACATATAGTTCCTGTTTGTTTGGAAACAGCAGCTAAAGAAAATATTTATGTAGGTCAGGCACAGGTAAGGATCCTTTCTTGTTCAAATTATCAAAGATTAAAGCTTTCAACGTGAAACCTGATTTGAAGTGGCATACCAAAATAACCTTGCAATAGCTAGTTATCAGTGATGAGACGTTCAAATATAAGATGAAAGTCTAAACATATTTACAGAACTCTTCAAAAAAATATTTGCTCGCAATTTCCATCCACTCACTCATCTTAAAATGGGACTTGTGGTCAAAAATGAAAGGTATAGGATTAACAGCCCTTTTTTGACCAATGTTTTTCATCTAAGCAAAAGTCACCCTTAAAATAATTATCAAGGTAAAATTAAACACCAGAAGCAGAAAGAAGAGAGAGGACAATGATTAGAGAGGTAGAAAGAGACATAGAAAGAGAGCAAATAGAAAATACATCTACATTCAGACCAAGTGATCTCTAATTCACTGCCTTCAGTAGCAGTGTAGTGTAATTACAGTATATCTGGCTCACACATTTGATTCAACACTGATGAATGAACTTTTCTCTTCATAGCCAATAGGAAATACAGTCATCTCTTAAATTTCACAACAGTTGTGGAGCCTTTTTTGTGTATGTATTTTTTACTATTTGATCAACACATACTGACTTTTAGGATATGTACATGTATGTTGCAATTCTAAAGAATATGCAAAAATGTGTATTAAGCTGACCAAATACACAAATGGCCAATGGATTGTTTATAAAGCCCTATGGTGGAGGATTTGGGTGAATGTATTGCTGATGTGTCTGCTTTAGACCCATTTCAGTTTAGAGCATGGAGCACAGCCTCCAGGCAGAATGCCAGACCTTTGCAGGGCTATTACTCCAATCCATCTCCATAATACTAGATGTCACGCTGGAAACCAATCATAACGTCTATGTGAGTGGAGAGGGCCACAGACTGTCATGACAGACACTACACCCCACAAAAAAGACGATAGAGATGATCAGTGTTAAGATACACAGTACCCAACCCAATTTTGATTGGTCTAGAAAAGGATTTGGCTTACCGCTCTGAGGCGCATACAAGGCAAACAATCCATTTTACACAATGCAGAACACTGTGCAGGGGAGTTTGACAATATATTGAGATAATTAGTCAAAGCAAGCATTGGAGACCCACTCCTGTGATATATTGTATAGAAAAGGGGCACACTTGAATTGGGAGCACAGAACAAAGACAGCCATTCATCAGAAGACGTTTGCTTTCTGCTGGGCTGAGTGTTCCGAGGACCAGTTTGGAAAGAAGGCTGCTTTTTCTTTGTGCACACACGCTGAAATCACTTCATTATTAACTCAATCACAACAAATAGCCAGAATATCAAATATTTGCCCAATATCAATTTGTGTGATAAGTACTTATATTCAATAACTGATCAACAGTACATTCAGAAGGTATATATCCCTTTACTTTCCCCACATTTTGTTATGTTAAAGCCTTATTCTAAAATGTATAAAAATAATTTGTCACCACTTTTCTCATCAATCTACACACAATACCGCATAATAACAAAGCGTGTGTACATTTTTTATAAATAAAACTGACTCTTTTGCAGCGATTACAGCCTTCTTGGGTATGACGTTGCAAGCTTGGCACACCAATGATTGGGGCATTTCTTCCATTCTCAAAAGTCAAAGTTTAGCTCAGGTGCATCCTGTTTCCATACTGTATACAGTATACAATGGTTAAATTCAGCTATCTTTCTGAAACAAGTAGCTTACACTACAATCACAATAAAAGCCATAACATGTACATAATAAGCCATGCCGTGTTGGTTTTTTCAAAAATACATTCTACACTAATGCTTTCCAGCTGGACCTGACACAGATATTGGCAGGGTGTAAGTCTGCTTCCCTCAATTACCAAACGTTTTTTACCAGAACTTGCAAGCTTAGTGTTAATTGATTGATTTGTCAGGAGTAGGTAGGAGACAGCCTGTACCTTCACTACTGTTATAAAGTTTCAATGCAGCAGAATTCATCAGTAACTCAGTCCATTAAATATTATTTTCTGCTCTGTTTCTGATCATGTTTCTGATCATATTATGCAATCCAGACAGGCTTAAATGGAAAAGGTAGCTATATGGTTTTCAACCTAAAGTCTCCTTTGGTATTTGTTACTTATTAAATGAGGGAACATTAGGGAAACGTGTTATCATTTACATATTTTACGCTCAAGGCTTGATTTGGATTGTGTTGTGCTACTACTGCAAGCAAAGCAACAGGGGAAAATATATTAGCCAATATGCTGTAATGAGTGAAGCTCCATTAAGCTAAATGGAAACTTTTGATAGATAGTAAGACGCTGGAAAATTTGCTTGTATAATAGTTTATGCTGCTATAATATTGCATGAGGATATAATTTAAGTCACCCAGAGAACATGTTTTGAAGTTGATGATTGTAGAAGCTTGATAGAGGCAGATCTGGCACATGCACCAATAATACAGTTAAAAAAGAGTGGGGGCTAAGGTTACTGGCCATTTGGCATTTATTAAGTAGTACAAAGAGCTTAATGTTCTACAAAGAGCTGTTTGTCATATACATCATAATTATATTATGAATTTTACACAAACAAATAATAACATTTTCATAAATCAGTCATAAAATCACAAAGCTCAAACTGTCAGCTAGACCTAAGACCACAAAGCTACAATAGCACATGCTGAGCATGTTGGCTGCATGGCTCTGGGCAAATAGACTTTCAGTTACAAACTGGACTAGACATCTGGACACATTCTAAATAGGCAGAGCATACCAACTCATGAATCAGATCAGATTTTTCTTTCTGCCAGTTTCAATGGGATGGGTGAGGTTATAATCCCTGTTCCTAGCATTATATATGCAGCCCCAGCTTGCACCAATGCAGGTCATGCAGCTTTCAAGGAGATCCTATCTGCAGCTACTCGATGGGAAAGCTGTTGTTGCTAATTTTAAGCATGGGCACAGCGGAGGATGTAAATAAATCATTAACAATGTCGGAAACAATGAGATTCCTCTCCAAGGCTGCACCAGAGCATGGCGGGTGGTGCCCGAGGAGTAATGATGGAAATCGGAGAATAAGTAAAGAGAGGGTGTGGAGGGAGAGAGAGAATAGAGTAGAGAGGTCTTGACTCCTACTGTTGGCCTGGGGAATTCTATCAACCTCTCACCTCGTTGCAGCAATGAGCTGTTCTCGAGCAGCTCAACATAAACATAAGGCTGGCATCCTGCTGCCGAGATGCCAACTTTCAAAGTCCCTGAACAGATGCTGCCCCGTGCCCACTGCTCTTTGTTCTTTCCCCAAAGGCACGCCGTGTCCTGTGCACCACCTGAGAGCGGTTATATTTCTGAAAGCTAACAGAGGACATGTCATGGACAACCGTTAGCCATTTTTTAGGCCGACATCCACCTCTTCGGTTTACCTTGAGGCGGTTTAGCAATACGTCACAGCACTTTTGAGTTGAAAAAGGGTTGTCTTGTGGTTTATTGCAGGGAGATGTGCTGACAGCAGGATGAATTAACTTAACTTAAATACAATACTATATATATATATATATATATATATATTAAACAGTGTCCATACTTAAATTGCCGTTTGAACAATGTATTTTTCAAACACACTTTCAAAGGTATTTGATTTGTATATAAATAGGTGATTTTACATTTTAGGTTTGGGATTAACAATGTTTAAATTAAGTGACTGCAGTCTCCTTTAAATTGGAGATTATTTTCCATTCATCTGCAGTCAATTTATTTCACTACAGTAAAATTGCTTTTTGTAAAATGAGGAAATGGATTCTATTTAAATAAAGATAGTGTTCTTTCTTCAAGCGTACCCTGGCGTTTATGCATATTTTCAGTGTAAATGTCTCCTGGGAATCACGTACTCCATGTAGAGTTAATTGGCATTGGGTGTGTCAATCAAGGTAAGCCCATTAAACTGCTTATTACTTGTTATCTAATATCTAAATATCTAAAATATCTAAAACATTCCACACACGTGAAGTGGCTTTAGAACTTCACAAAAACCCTTGTTTCTCTGGTCGCCACTTGAGTCTTAGGAATAACTGTCAAAGAACGATAGCTCTACGTAACTAACAAGCTTATTCTACAGAGGCAAAACATCCCCAACCTACACAACAACTACAGATGTCATTTCAAATTAGCACAATACACTCTCCTTTGATATGTAATTGCCGTAAAAGACAGCTGCCAGAAGGTGACAGCTATCCTCCTGCACATTGATTGCTCTGTTAGTTTCAGGGACAGTGTTGCCAAAGTGAAACTAAGCCTATTATTGTGATTATATTACACACAGCTGGCTCAGACGGACTGGTGATGATAAACACCTGACAAGAGGAAAAGCGAGCACAGCGGGTTTAAAAACATGGTCTGCTAGTGGCGTTCATTGTCTGAACATTGTCAGCAAAGCCACTTCATCGAAAACGTATGTACCCATTCTCTGGCACACACTGTATACAATTCCAATTCCAAACAACAACAACACAGACATAGAAATATGGAATTCAGAAATTTGACAAAAAGTTATGTTCATTAGTTCTCATAGCTTTTCCTGACAGTGGAAGCTAGATATCCTCAAGGCTTTCGGATTTTGACTGATGTCTTGTGTCAATTTACTTTTTGTTGTCAAACTCTCCCAAGAGCTTCTCACAGGCCCACTTCACTTTTCAGGACCAAGAAAATACCAAACATGTCAAATTCTAAGACATGATAAGTCAAAGGCACAGTTTACAAAAATGAGTTTTTCACTGCAATGAAGTACAACAGCCAGAGGGGCTGTTGCAAAATATTAAAAGTAACATTTTTCATGCAAATGTGTTTTTCTTCCAGGAAATGGAAACTATGTGAGAATCAGTCCTTAAATGCCAGGCAACACATCTGATTGGTGTTTTGATTAAATATGTACTATATTACTTCCCTGCCAAGCGAACAATGTACATTGGAAAAGTCTGAAAAAGTATTTGGTCCCCTGTCAAAGTCTCTGCATATTCCCTCATCTTTCACAACAATTTTGTCATATCTTTGACTGCTTACAAGAGCTTATATTTTATATAGATCTAACTTTCTTTAAAAATTAATAATTTAATGAGCTTTAATTTTTTTTTGCTGTTTGTAGTGTATCTTTAACCAAGCTCTGTGTTTGACTTAAAAGCATGCAAGCCCAATAGCAAACACTGTGTACATACTGTACTGCAAGAACCTTTATCAGGCTAGATCTAATAAAAAACATAGTATTTAAACATACCTGTCCAAGCATTGCCATTAATGTGGGACATGATGAATTACTTACGAAAGTTACATGTACTTTTGTCTACAGAAAAAACAATGCTATTGGGTACAGCAGTGCTGAAAGCGTACCTCATCCTTTAGTGTGTTTGAATGAGGTCTGTTGGATTATGGTTGACTATGCCTAGCAAAACTTGTCAGAGCACTGGAAAGGTACTCATTAAAAAGAAGGCGTCCCTACTGATTGGTCTCTGTGCTGTCCCAATTGAAGGTGTTTTTATTCATCATGCTGTCTCTCAGCTGCACAGTGTAGACACCAATCGAGATAGAAGAGCAAAAAACCTTCAGTGATCTGAACACACCACAGCCTGTGTACATACGACTCACTGATGTGTAAAGGTGCAAGGAGAACTACACCTATTTTTGTCTCCTCCTGGCCAATATATTACAGCGACCTATTGTCACTTAATCAACTAATGATATTTTATGTTGCCAACAAATCAATGACATCAACAAAATATGGGGGAGATTGTGAGCACAACCTCTCCAAGTCGAAGAGATGTAAAAGGGAGTGCTGAATGACAAAGGTTCTGCACTCTGAGGTGAAGAGTAAATTAACAAAATTAGAGAAAAGGACAGCCATTGGAGTCTCAAAATTGCTTTCCATTCCACACTGGGTAACCTCACTAGAATTTGAAAGAATGGTCAAAAATCATACAAAATGTCTTCCAGACCATGCTATTCATTCACAGCTTGGGTAAGGTTTGAAAGGTTCAGAGTCTATCACTGCATGTACTGTAATGGTGTCCTCAGCAGCTGATAGAAAGCTGTTATTGTAATTATCAGTCATTTTCTATTTCTTCAGATTTTCCAAAATAATAACAGAACAAGCCAGGAACACAACCTTGCCAATAAATGGAAAATAAAAATAAAAAGCCTGCAACTGCAAAAAGAAAATTGTATGTTCGGCAAAGTTAAGACTGGAGTCAAAGACTTATCTTTTGCGTTTTTCTCTTGCTTGACCAACACAAAAGCTTATGGAAGGTCTGTGCGGTAATGAATTGTAGTCCCAGCTCATACAGACAATTAGTTATATGACCTTCAATTAATCAATCAAAATCCTATTAAAAGGTAGTTATGTATCATGTTAATGCACAGTCATGTTGAAAATAAAAGGGTAGATCAAATGTAGTTGCCTAGAGTGACGTAACGGCTGGACTGCAGGACAAGGGCAGTTGCAATAAAATAATTCCCTTCTTTAAGAATGGGGAATGCTTCAGACTAGTGGTATAGAGACAGTTTAAATCTTTTATTTTGTTGTTTTGCAAGGGACATGTGGCCTTTTCATTTGGATCGAAAATAAATCAGATAATTACAATAAAATTACAAGATGTTTGTTCCCCAAAGAAATGTCAGTTTTTTTCACACTCCAGACACCTTTTCCTGGCCTAACAATATGTATGTGTTGTGTATGTGTACGCATAATATATATACTGGATATCCGTGTCAAAAAAGAGGTCAAAGAGATTCATCAAAGAAGCCAGGGCCAAGGTAAATTATGATTCCCCTCATTAGGTAAGTGCATATTGTAACCATGTGGCATGTCATTGTAAACTTTAAATAATAAATTGTGTGCTTGTTTGACTGTGTGTCTCACCTGGCATGATCAAAGCAAATATTTAGACGCAAAAGTGAATCCCAGTATAGTCTAGAACTGAATAGTATATACTGTACATTGTAGCCACCGTCTCATCAAAGAGGATGCGCATAAACAATAGCATCATCTTCTGTGTAATGGCGCTCAAAAAACAGAACGGGGTTACACAAAATGTTCCTGACGATTAGACGGAACACATGAACGACAGAGAAAGTAAAATATTGGAATATATGAATGGGTAATGGCAAACACCCTGTTTGTGTGTGTAAGTGTGTGTGTGGTCGAATGTAGTTTTAGCAGCAAACACACTGTCAAATACATTTTACAATTAGGAGTATTAAAAACTATTTCTGTTTTGTTCAACATTATTTGTACTGCACTTACACACAAAACTCTGCCTTTTAAAGCTACTGTATGTGAATATCAACAAAACATAATACGCTTGTAGAATTGCTTTAAATGTACCACATTTTTCATTCAACATATGGTCTTTACATATTTTATCCTGAATCTGCGGTCTAGATGCCTATAATGGCATAGGTCCAAACATGTCATGCTCCTCCCAACTGGACTCAGATTTTGCAGGTGATATTACCATCTGCTCTTAAAAATGTGAATAGACCTACTTGGCCTAAACTTCTGTGGCAAAATACCACCATGTGCCAACATAAAACTACAGCAATAGACATCTCTTCCTCAGGGCAGAAAGATCTTCAGTGAAGACAAACTTCAGCCAACAAACGATCATCTCTAAGACAAAACGTGCGGGTTACGACTACGAGTTAGCATGTATATACAGTATACTTCAATGTAACACCGGGTTCCAGATGCTAATGAGTAGTGTAGTTAGCGCTTTAATTCAAGCATGCTATCTGACAAAGAGCAGAGAGCCAATTGATTGATAAGCTGACCCACAAAGTTGTGGATGCATTCTGAACACTGACCAAAGGGACCAATCAAAGCAATCAGTTGAAGGACGTGAAGGTATTATTAGGGCAAGCATAGTGCTAACGAGGTTCTCATCAGCAGGTTAATAGAGGTCTGCTGCTGTGTGGTTTATGAAGCTGACCATTCATGCATGGGCAGGGTAGGAGCAGCCAAGGGAAGGGGAGTAATTAAGGTTCCATTAGGCAGAGTTGCTCATCTCCGCGCAGCACACGCTGTTAAAAGACATACAAGCTCTACCCTTGTAGGCTTTAAAAGCAAGACCTAAGTCAATTTGAACAGTCAAGCATGGCTTTTCTGTCAGCACCCTCCCCTTCGGTGATACCATCAGCAATATTGATGAATCATTATGCAGGAGATGGTGCCATTTTCATCTTGTCATCTGACAAACTGCATTCCCCGTGTCAACCTCAAGCAACCTTTGTTAGAATGCCATTATTAATTTCCTTCTGCCCTCTGGCACAAGGAACAAGTCCCGCCCCAGAGTGATTGACTAATAACTAAGCTAATGTAGCATACTTACTAAAGTATAAAACACATCTGTGACAATTAACCTGAGTATAGACACAAATTAATTATAACCTGCTCTGTCAAGAATACAGTAGAAATATAAAGAGCACAATCAAAACTTTACATGAAAAAGGGTAAAGCTCCAAGCTATGTGTGTTTTAACACACACCAAGAACAAACGATGTCCTGTTGTTTCCTTTTACACATTAGACCCCATATAGTGTGTGTTGAGTGAATTGAAGAAGCGCTTGTTTTGCACAGTCTGTTCTCCTTCCTCCCTTCCAAAGCACCATGATGAAATATACTTCCCCTTTCAAAATATTGAAACCAGGAGTTCAAAGAGCGAACCAAAGAAAAAGCCATCCCTCCTTTGTCAGTCCCAGTGGTAAAAACAAGTTCCTTTTCCACCTATCCCTTTTCATGCATACAGCTTTAGTTGTGTAATTTATGATTGAAGCCAAACCTCTCAGCCAAATACAAATACAGAGGGCCACACTGACTCAGAATGTATCCATGAATCAGCCCCATGGAAATGGGATCCTTTTAGTACCAGGCACCCTCTGCCAACCCCTAAACACCCCGACTCGCGCTACGCTTCACTGTAACAGTCTAAAAGTAGATTTGGTTCTTGATCTAATTAAACCAAAGATGAATGATTCACCAGCCTACAGTAAGAATCATACAAATTAGGCAGTTGTGTGTGTGTGTTTGTGTGTGTGTGTGTGTGTGTGTGTGTGTGTGTGTGTAAGAGAGAGAGCTTTTACTTGTGTGTGTGTGTCTGTGTGTGTGTGTGTGTTGACAGATCACTGGTGGATCAGCTCGCTGTGTGTGATTTTGTGGCGCATAGGCCAACCAAAGCCATTGGAAGGTGGAGAAGGGAGGGGAAGTGGATGGTGCGAGTGCAGCTCTGGACATCTTCCTCACTGTCAAACTGCAGGAAGCTTACCTAGGACTCCCCGGAGAAAGAGAGAGAGAGAGAGAGAGAGAGAGAGAGAGAGAGAGAGATGTAAAACAGCTCTGCAGCAGGGTTATATGAGGTGATGTGAGGCACTATAAAGCCTTACTTAAATTCTAATCACCTTGGTATTGAACAGCCAAGCGGCTCTGGATGCAATTAGTGTATGCATTTGGTGACATACATTTTTTGAGGCTAAAGTTTACTGTGGGAACTTGGTGGAAATGTAGCAAAGCAAAAGGACACATGACAAGGCTATGTACCCGAATGTACCAATCCGGACGCTTAAAAGTTGAATCTTAGCCATAGACCATGTTAATCATGTTCTCTCGCTGGCCCTGATTAATGCTATCTCCTTTTACAAACAGATGGCCTTGAACAGCGTGCCAGATCCGCTTTTTCAGTTCCTGCCATGGAGAATTTTATTTCAACAGTTGGACAATCTTACCTCGAGGGGGAGGGCAACCACTATCTTATTAAAAACTTAAACTACTTTGGAGAACAACCATTCACAGTAAAAACTTTAAACTTAGATTAATCACTGGCTTCAGAATTTTTGTAAGATCGTCTATTGATTACTGGCTTCAGTCTTTTTTGTATGATCGTCTAAAAGCTATTCACTCCCTCTCATTGCAGGGATAAACACTGCAGGCTAAAATGTTTACCCTTAAAATCAATACTATCTTTAGTTTGTGTGGCACAACACACACACACACACACACACACACACACACATACAACACAACACACACTAGTGATTTATACTCAGCACATCAAAGAGAGCTCTTAATATTTGACGCTGAGTTCAACCCTCAGCATTCATGGTCCTCCTGCTCCTAGATGATGAATGGAAAAGAAAAGTGAAAGAGAACATGGGAAATGCTGCATTCAAACCTGTGTTTTCTTTTGGATGAACAATCAAAGAGCAATTGTACCACATGCCCTAAGATTAAATTAAATGAGACAGTACCTGTTATGTTTGACTAACATGAATGGATGTTGGGATCTTACATAAAAATATCTTTCACTTCTGTTGTAACATTACTATGCTTCAAAGGTGTATGGACTTTCATCTTTTCTTTCTCAATGTTGTTCCTAGTTTATGATTTAAATGTCTACCTTTTAGGTCACTGTACCTGGAAACTCTTTGTTGATCCAAATCCCCAATCTCAGTTGACAGAACATTTAGTTATGTAGTTATCTGTCCTGGATTTGTTTCATTGCTAACTGCTAATGTAGGGAACGAAAGGTATTGCACTAAAAAATGTTTTTATAGTGACACACTAAGAAACACATCCAATATGCTGAGCCCACGCTCCTCCAGGGGCCATTGCTATTACACTGCATCATGAGGCACAGTCACTAGCAGGCATTTATTGCTTTCAAGATACTGATTAACCTCTTCAGAAGATTTGACCCCAGGTACCTATGATGATTGCACACATTAGCCATACAGTTTGGTGACTTTAACCCTTCTGTAAGTTGGTGAGAGAGAAAATAGAGATCTGTACTTTATCGTAAATGATGATTTGATGATGGATAAGGATTCAGTCACTTTTATCATTGCGTATCAATTTGTAATATTAGCAAAAAAAACATTTATTACTGCTTTGGTTGTTGATATAAAAAATATATTATAGACATGCTAGGCCTATTGAGCATGTTCTTGTTGATCATACAAGAAGCACTGTGTTTGCCAATATACAGCATCTAAGAGGGGAAAATTAGGGTAGATAAGCATATAATCAATTTGTTTTCTCCACTGCAGAAGCAATAATTCAGAGGTTTAAAACCCTGATGGTGGACATTTTAGACTACGTACAGTATAGTTATTTTAAAAATCATTGTTACAGCTAAATGAGGTAAATACTCATGTCATCATACACATTAACAGCAAGTGGTGTTTTCATGTGCTTTCTTACACACAAACAAAAATATTGAAAGAATTTAATACAAATATGTACATGGTTTTAAATTTTAAAAGGAAGATTTATGGTATATTTTGAAATGTACAGCCCAATATGGAGTATAATCTAGGGACAGCTGTCATTGTATGAGTGTAGGTGTCCTTTTTTAAATAATGAATATCTCATTTTGGAACAAAAGTCTTTTATTTGTTTTAGCTTTGGCAATTTGGCCTCAGCCTCTGTAAAACACACTGCCTGAAGGTAGGGATACTTAAAGGCCTTACAGTTGATGACTTAAGAGACATGGTGCTTCTGAGAGCTTGGTGTATTATACTGTTTATGCTGCATTCAATTTAAAATCATAAACTGTTTTCTCCTCAGCACTGGTTTAATGTAATCTCAATGCAGGGAAAGTGAGTCTACAAAAGTGCTATTTAGGGATGGACAGGCCAAGTCTTTCTATGGCTAACCCATGACTTTATTTAATGCAGGAAAACCATATTTGAACATTCTTGTAGACTCCAGTTGAGGAAAAACTGTTTCACAACAAAGATTTGTAAGTGCTATGGCAAAGGGGAGTATCTGTGGCTAGTTTTAAAGGAATATTGTCTTAATTACCCTTGATAATTTAAGACCTATTGATTTTGAATATTGATGGATTCATTAGGAGATGATGGCCCAGTGTGAAAAAGGTTGTTAATCTGCCAAATTGGGATGGTTACCTTATCGGTTCACTGAGGCTTGGAAAAACCACAGCAAACAGATGAGCCAGAGACTTACTCCACCACCACCAAATAGGGCAGACTGACACATTGATTTCAACATTTAGTAAGCAGACAGTCATCTAACCACATAATCCACTTGCACTGTAATGACAATTGACAGGCAATCGGATACAAACAAGGAATATACCATATCAAAATGCCCCTTTTAGTGATTTGACCACTTGATTTTCAAATGAAAGTGTTCTCTATTTCAAATATTGTGCCGAGAGACTATAGTCTTGGTCACATCGGAGATTAACAGTGAATTATATCGTCCTCTAACCAATCAACAAAAATGCGGTATTTAACTTTGCAATGTAGATGACTTATTATTCTGCAGATATTAATTGGCGCTGACAGTCAATTACTGTTCAAATGGAACTGCTGGGTAATTACTGCAGCAGATTCATCTTAATATCTATTCAGACTTGTCAGTGACATGACTAAGATTCACGGACGAATAGAGAAACTAAGCTCTACTAAATTACTGACTGTAAAATGTGCCCCTGGTTGAAGAATCAAAGAGTACGTTCATTCCAACTCAATTAGTAAGGTATCATAATATGAACACATTTCCCCTGCCAGTAGTAGGACAACAACCAGGTTATAGAAGAGACACACTTTCTAAGATAGATGTTTACATGTAAATCCTTTCCTCAAGGACATATTATGCCTCGTGGTAGAGTGCTCTAGAGTGTTCATAGTAGGGCTGTGTGTTGGCAAAAATCTGGCGATACGATAGGTATCACAATACAGAGTTACGATTAAATATATTACGATTTTGTTTTACTGTTATAGAATAAAGAACAGTTCTGAGTCAAAACACAGTGGGATCTGCATTGGTATTTATCACAGTCCCAGTAACATCTAACATGATGGCACAACATTTAGTGAAATCTGAGCAAAGGAATTAACATTTGCCTATAACAGTAAAAAAAAAGTACAATTGTTTTATGTTTCATTAAAAATCGATACTTGGTTTTCCAGAATCAATACAGTATTGCTAAACATAAAATCGCAATATTCAAGTGAATTGATTTTTTCTACCAGTTCATACTAGTTCATAGTAACATGAAATTACTTTCAGAGAAAGTGTGAATGTGTGTGCCTGTGATTGAGAGAGAGTGTGTGTGTGAGAGAGAGAGAGAGAGAGAGAGAGAGAAAGTGCTAGAGAGAGAGAGAGAGAGAGAAAGAGAGAGAAAGCACGAGTTGGAAAGCACCTAATAAAAGTGTGTGCAAAACAGTCAGTTTGGAGTGAAACACCTAAAAGTAAACGGCTATATAATCAGTGGGTATGCTCCGAATTTCAAAAAGGAAGGAAATCTGTTTTGTTTCATCCAGGAAGATGAGGCAGCAGAACCAAACCAGTCAGTGACCAGCCCAGATACAATCCTATTCATCCCTGTTAAAACAAGTAGTGGGGACTACATCACATATCCCCATAAGACCAGTAGCAATCAAAGCTGTAGGTAGCTGGTCTCAGTATGAATGGGAGCCATACTACAGACAGGTGGCTAATGGTAATCTCACATCTGAAATGAGCCTGGGAGCCCCAGGTCACTGGCAAATTGACCAATCATATGGTGATCACATCTCACTTCCAGAGCTCCTGTATGGTCTCTGCCCAAGGCCATTGCCCATAGCAACACATTTATGCTTTGGCTTCAGGCAGTTTACTAATGCCACAAAAATCCCCCAAATTAAACCATTGAAATAGGATTTTAAGATAGTAATTGCATCTTATTGACTATACAGCACATTCACACTTTATATTCCAAATATGTTTTATTATAGTGCTCCGATTATTAACTGGGATAAAAATCAGTACACAAGACAAGGTGAAACTCTGCCACTGATGTTCCTAATAAAAACTGTGGATAATTTGCTTGAATTTGATTCTGAAACCTTGTGCCCGTACAGGCACTAAAGTGTCAGAATCAAGTAATTCTAAAATAAGAGACCAGTCACTCTCACTAAATCCCTTCCTTCCTCCACCCCCTCTTTATGCACACTACTTGACAGCAAGGCAAAAATTAAGATAAGTTGACAGGTTCTTTAGGCATTTAAGTGTTGTTATTCAAATAAACCTCCTTCTCGGTGTCTTAACATTTGACAAACACTAAATAACCTACTGTGCTGTCAAGCAGTAGAGCGACGATGAAAAAATTATGTTTTAATATTCTTTAAATTCAATATCTAAAATAGTGCAATGTTTGATAGATTTAGGGAGCATAATCCCTTTTTAAGGGAACCGCTCCTGAACTGGCCTGCACCTGGGCATACAGGGAGCAAAGGGGACCTTGGAGAGACAACCCTGGTGAACCTGGAGGAACCATCATCCCAGGAGCAGAAAAAACCTTCTCTGTGCTAATGAGAGAGCTGTAGCAGAAGAGTGGTGGGGTACAGTCACCGAGTGCTCATTAGCAATGAGCTGGGGTGAGAGAACAGCTTTGGGGTGTGTCTAGCAAGCCCATCCTCCGTCATACCACACTGAGGAACATTAAGTAGAGCACCTGATTAACGATAAGCACATTCAGGTTATTTGAGAAAATATTGAAGAATATAAAATTGTGCGGTAACACTTTCATGTACATATGCACAAGACACATACAGACACCGATGTGCACATACACACGCCTTGAATTAAGATTCTGTAGATCTGCTTGGACCTGAATTTCAGATGGTCTGGTTTGTAGTGTTATTATAGTGTCTCATCTTCTCCTCCAAATCTAGAAGTGCAGCAGAGCGTGTTATAGGCATGATACACCTCAACATCGACCATGAAATGAAAAATAGCCTCAACCCCTATAGGCCACCAGATGGGATCTTCAATCTATTGGTGATGTATAATACTGAATGAATGTCCTAAATGATAATTTCTCGCTTCACAGTAATTTCCATTGATTGAAAGTCGGTTCTTATCCTTTAACTGCTTAAGAAGGATTCCCTCATAGAGCTATTCTTCTCTGAGTTAATCACAGAGAGAGAAGAGATCAGGGTATATACAGTATGTACATATAAATATATATATATATATATATATATATATATATATACATATATATATATATATATATATATATCATATTTTGTGTTCATTCAACAGGAAACACCATTTCACTGTAAAATTGCAGGATTTAGGAGCGTTTTGTGAGCTTTGCAGAAGAATATGGACAGATAATAAACTGCCAAGAACGATCACAATATCCTATCATAGCATATGTTATATGGAAATATATGAATACCATGATACTCAAAACTTCTGAAAGAAATA
>JAVQIZ010027826.1:0-23392 GCA_036023535.2 Galaxias brevipinnis
CCCCCCCCCCCCCCCCCCCCCCCCCCCGTTGTTTAGTACTGCTGCTGTCAGTGTCAAAGCTGCAAGAGGAGGCCGAAACCACATAGAAAAACAGGACAGTGACTATTGTCTTATCTTATTGACAATCATAATTATCTTTTCTTTTTTTTCTTTTTTTCATATATTGTTTTCATTTCATTATATTGCATAAGTCATTTCATGCATTCAGTCAAAAAGTCAAAAGAATCTGATTTGGAAGGCTGAGATGGAAAGATTAAGTGTATAATTCCAGCAAATGTGAAAAATGTGAAAATGTGTTAAGTTACCTGACCCTGATCAAGGCAATTGCATAATAGGTTGAAGGCTCCCACAGAGTAATGATTTGTCTTTCTTTTCTTTTTTTAAGCACTGAAAATAAAAAGGCTGAAGGATAACCCAGCGGTCACATTGACTGTGCAAACACCTTCTCTTTGATGTCCCAAAGTAAGAGGTGACAGAGGAATACATGCTTTTCTGCAACTACAAGTCTGTGTCAGCAACCAGTTCCTTTCTGCTGAACCCACATGGTCAATCAATTCTCAATGCTTTGCTACGCACACGAGTAGAATTCTATCCCCACAGGGCCAATGAAATGACGAGGAATTGACCTTCAGAACGCAAGGGGATTGATTCTTTACTGCCACCTTTGTTGTAATTGACTCTGTAAAGTTCTGCTTTAAATTATACGTGAAAGGCATAGAAAATGTACACTACACACAGCCATTTTCATTATATCCAGCAGTTTAAAAAAAAGATGAAAAAAGGCAGCGGTTCCATAGGGATGAGGGGTGCGTATCCAAAGAGATTATATGTAGGTAGATGGAACGACAGGGTATGAAATAGAAAAATTGGTGTAAATCTCTCTGAAACTTTTTAATTCATGCTAATTTTAATTAAAGTGTGGTTTGAATTTAATTTTGTACTGACAAAATGCTATCAATCTCTGCTCTGCTTATCAGAAAACAGAAATATATATTTATATATTAATTATTATTAGATTCAGTAATCTGAAGATTTCCCCTTGTTCAGGAAATGGATATTTCATCACTGGCCATTTGCCTCATTTCACCTCTTGTCAGAGCAATGTCAATGAAATCAACTGGCTTTGTTGAGGGGCCTGGCACCCATTTTAGGTAACAAAGCCTTTCGAAGGTGATATGGCAGGGTTGCAATTTTAGCTGAAGCTGGAGTGGCAAGGCAGGCTACTGTGCTAAATTGGATGAAATTCGCCCAGCAGCATGTTAAACCATGTGTAAAATCCTCACTATGGGCTTAGAGAATGATCCCAGGCCGGAGCCATTGCTTTGCCCTCTGTCTCCAGTTGTGGATGGTCACACTCGGTTGTCCGTACACCACTCACAGGAGTCTGGAAAGGAAGAATGATGTGCAATAGCCCATTAACCCTCCACCAGGCCCATCGTGGCCTCTAGTTTGACACCCCCAGCCACTGATTCCAAACTGGCCACGGAGGGATTGGAGGGGTCGCTCTGTCTCTCTGCTCTCAAAGACCACGTGCACATAGCCACAGTGGTGGTTGAAACCGAATAATAACCTAGACATATCCGCGGCCTTTTAAATGATAAAAAACATAAAATGTTACTTTAAATTCCATGCAGGGCAAACAAATATGACGTTAAAAATGCTATTTGCTTGAGAATTGTTAATTGACTGTTAACTTCCTGTCCTGTGTTATTATGCCACTGCGCAAATCACACCTATTTCTATTGTCCCTGTAGATCTATGTGCTACTATATACATTGTTGTCGATCTTGACTTAGGCATTCTAAATTGCTTCCTTTGCAAACAGTTTGGAAATGATTTATTGATATGTTACATGCAAAGACCCAGAGAGTTAAGTAACTGCTAGCCTCGACCAATACAAAAGTACAGTCATCTATGGGAGCTGTTTAATCAGCACCATCCTATAGGCTAGGATAGCAGCCGCAAATGACTGCATCAAAGGCGTATACCTATAGGCTGTATATACTTCAAAAAATAATATGCTGCAGATTTGAAGAAAAAGCAACACAATGTGAGAGTATTATCGTTCCAAACTATTCTTAGGTGTTTGCTATTGGTGAGGCGTCTTCATCAGTCAAAAAGCGTGGGCGGGACTCGGTTCTCTGCAGCTTGAGAGAAAGAGAGAGAGAGAGAGAGAGAGAGAGAGAGAGAGAGAGAGGGGCGATAGAGGGAGGCTGAAGCGGCACTTTCTCAGAGAGCATCTCTCCACAGTCTTGGTTCACAATAACGGCGTTTCTGCCTCCGGATCTGCAAATACAGTGGAACTTCACTGGGGGAAAAAAAACTGAGTACATTTCAGCGCAAGGTGCCAATGTGATTCTCATCAATTCGAAACAGCACGCACATCCCTGGATAAATCCAACTTTAGACCAAAAAGAAAAACCTGTGAGGAGTGTTTGCATAATTAGTCAAGGAAGCAAGAAGAATATGATTCTCAAACAGCACTTGATCTTCATCTTCTATAGCCTGTGTGGAACAGTCTTCAAAGGTAAGCGCTGAAAGGGTAGCCTAATATTTATTATCGGGCGTGGTGTGCGGGACTGCATAAAGTGCATTGAACCCTGTAGTGTCATGACTTAAGTGCCGCCTACAGGGAACAGACATGCCGATGGTCATATGCGCTGCATTGTAACATGGCAGTGGCGTGAAAGTTCTGCAGCTTACATAAGAAAGCCTTCTACGCACAATAGTTTTGGACATCACCCCTCCTGGTTAATTCAGTTAAGAACATTGGGTGTCGCCCTTACCGTTCTTTATGGTTTAGCTGTGGTGAAAGAACTGCCATGTCACAGAGGCTATTAAAAAGCAGTCTACCTCACATGCTAAAAGGGTCTATAAGCTTAAGCGCGGCGTATGCTCATGTTACAAGGGCAATTGGAAGGCTATGCATTTGCAATTTATTGTTGCTAAAAGGCTATTATATTGCAGTTTGAGGTTCACGCACTGTAATGATTATATGATACCAAACTACTTTGAAAATCATCTTGTGTATTTTAAAGTTCGTTGTGCCTTGGAGCACGATTTAACTGCGAATCGAATGAGCATTATTAGCTATCAATTCCCTACATGCGTTTTTGTCCCAGCGGCCACTGTCGCCGGGATGCAACCATTAATGTTTTATCTGTATGGACTTTTGTGTGTTATAAATTAAATCTGTAGCCGTCCAGAAATAATTCTGCTTTCAAAGTGACGTTTGACTGTGAGTCAACGATAGACAAAGAGCTGAGACATCGGTTTACAGCAATAAGTAAAACTGTACATACAGAGAGATCCCATGCTCTATACGCAAGCTATAGGACAATTCCGCCAACTCTCCTCTGCGTCGCACTACCCGTCCCGCTCCTGGGCATGCTTGCGCAGCCACCGCCCAGTGCCATTTCACGAATGACGCTGATGAAATTGCTTAAGCCCGGACCCCAAAGTCAGTATATTATTTTAGACCCTTTGGGTGCACAAAAAAGACTATGAGCTTTTGTGATTGAAATGTATTGCGTCCACCGACGTTTGAAAAGTAATACATTTTCTGTGCGTAAATGTAGGCTAATGCATGCACAGAAGTGTTTGTCACAACAACTTTCAGTTCACCAAAGACAACACATTTGAAATAATTTACTCTTGACTACAGGTTTTTTCAGAATAGCGGTAACACTAGCTTTTTACAAATATGCTCTTGTCGCCAATATGCACAAGGATAATTGGCGCCTCACAACATTTACATATTTCATTACAGGTGATGTTAGTGGTGATATTCTGTTATTAGCCAAAAATTTAAAGAATCCGAATTCAAGTGGTTAGTTTTGGGGTTGCCAGGTTTACATCACTGTACGCACCACCAAAATAGACACAAATGTGACCCCCGGAGGTGTTAAAGCCCCAAACTCCACTGAACGGAGCAGAGCATGCGGGTTACCTCTACTCCTGTGAGCTACGTTAGAGGGTCATCGGGAATATTGCAGCGCAGCTCAAATTTAGGTATGGGGGGCTGAGTAAGGTGGTTTACATTCCATTTAAATATCCCCACTCTCCGATGATGAGGGTTAGCTTATCCCTGTAGGATAGTTCTAAGCTGCCGAGTGCTGGCCACCGAGATGCGCTCCGTATTCCGCTGCATATAAATAAACTAGTAAAGGGGGTCCGCGATAGTGTTCCGAAAAAGAGCTGCGGAGGCCGTGCTTACTCACTGTTGACAGATACACATCTGCGGGGATAAGCCCCCGAACCAGAGGCAAATGCGCTCCGACAAGAAGGGGATAGACAGAGTAAAAGATTAGCTGCAGCCTTCCCCGAACTATTCCCTGCACTGTCAGGTTCCTTTTGCCATGCTCTTTATCACGACACTGTTATACAGCATACCATACCCCCAGACAGGAACGTGTGTGTGTGTGTTTGTGCGTGTGTATGTGCCTGTGTCCGTGTGTGCGTGTGTTGGATTGGAGTCAGGGAGTGGGGTGTTTGGTTGATAGACTGCAAGGGCAATTCAAATCCCAAGGATCCTTCAAACCCTTATTTGTCCTGGTGGAGTTCAAAGCTATCAAAAAATTTAAGATAAAGGGACAGTGTGACAATTTTCATTTCCATAAGAGGACGTAAAAGCTTTACTTTCACAAGCTGTTTTCCAAGCTGTCAACGTTTATATAATACCAGAGAGAGAGAGAGAGAGAGAGAGAGAGAGAGACAGAGAGAGAGAGAGAAAGAGAAAGAGAGAGAGAGAGACAGAGAGAGAGAGAGAGAGACAGAGAGAGAGAGAGAGAGAGAAAGAGAAAGAGAGAGAGAGAGAGAGAGAGATCAATAGATGCTTGTGTGCTTTAAAGTTGAATATGCAACAAAACATTTTGTTGTGTCTGTAGGCCAATGAATGGTCATCTTCAGTACACTGCAGTTTAACACATGTGATCTATTTTCATCCACCTAGCTTTGACAAAGGTTTGGCGTATTGGTTTACTGTGGACTCAGGTGTATTTAACGCTCTCATGAATGCGTCTCAAAGTCATACAGCATGGTTTACATATATATGGTGGATCTGAACGAAGCATTTTAATTAAATATCCCACTAAGACATTTGAAAACCCAAAACATCCTTTTTGGAGTGCGAGGAATTATTCATAGCTATATATCAAGGAGGAGGCCTGGGAGAAAATCCTATCTGCAACATTGATGTGCAACTGTTATTGATTTTTGAGCTGTCTTTATCCCAGGGAAACCCATCTGTATGAGGGCTGCATAAAACCAAGGTATTTCATAATAAATGGACAAAAATGTTTCACGTAGATTTGAATATATGTATCATTTCAAACTTATACTATGACACATTGCATAGCAGTCACTTTTATAGAAAGCTATTTTACTTGGATCTAACCTGGATCTGCTGTGGATCAAAAAAAAAAAATTCTCTGAAAATCAAATCCAAATGAAGTGTACATTTCGAGTCATTGCACTATCAATCTAGATGACCAATATCCTTCAGACTATATGATAATACGTTTTTCTTTCTCCCAGAGACTGGGCCAATCCGCCGTGTTTTTTCTTTCTTTTTTTCGTGAGCTTTTTCGGCATCCACTGCACTCAGTATTTGGCCCAAAATGAAGCCGATACTTCATTTTCTGCCCGTTTGCAGTGCTGACCTTTAACAATCTTTCTTGGCCCTCATCCCTGTTGAAGTGGGCTCACTGCCCGGCTGTGGATGAGCTTCTGAATCTCATTTAGTCTGTGAGGTGATCTCCTCTTTTCTCCTCCTGCAAGCCTTTCTTTTTCCAGCAGAGAGTTCATTTTATTTTATTTTATTTTTTTCGTGTGTGCATGTTCAGAAATGGAACCCACATATCATTCCAAGAGCCAGTGGGCAACATATCAGTTGAAGTATTTTTTTGTCTCTTTCCATTCCATCTCTATTCTTGTCATGCATGGTTTATCATACGGAAGACATGTTGGTTTTCTATTTCCTTCTCAGAAGCTTTTTAAGATCATATCATGGTCAGGATTCATGTTTTTTATGACAAGGATCTTCTCCATTAGCAAACAGGCATCCCTTGAGTTGATGCATGCAAGAGTGTGCAGGGTTGTCCTTTGTAACAGTAGCGGACACTAAATGAGTGCATTCAAAAATAATGACGATTCAACAAAGACATCCAAAAACCAAAAGTACTGTTAAACCCCCCCCCCCCCCTTTTTAATAAAAGGAACACTTTTATTGAAATACAGCTTGTGTTTTGTCCAGATACAAACACAATGATAAGCAATAATTGATTTGTGTCCTTAATTCCCTTTACGGGACTGTTTAATCTAATCTGAGGACGAGGAGGCTCGATTACTCCAGCTGATACTCTGGAGCAGTCAAGAAGATACAAAAGAAAACATGAACATCTGACAGCCTCCGTTCCCCCTCTCCTTTCCTTTTGTGTTTACTTCATCAAGGCACTTAGAGGCTGATCTCAAAGTGCGGCTGGCTTTCCCAAGATGTGTGTTGTCCGCAACCCCCATGTGTTACATCAGTCCGGTGCGGAAATTACTGCAGTGTAATCCATAGTGCGAAATAATCTATCCTTGATTGATGGAACTGTGTGTTCTCGACATTATATGTGCTGTAAGGTACATCCTTGAAGGAACATATTATCAATCATATGGTATGCAATGCCCTATTTTAAAGATACCAGCCATGTTTTGCTCTGTCTGGTTGTATGTGAATGTGTCTATCTGTATTTCAAACATGACTTGATCCTGCGAAAGAGAGTAAATTCCCAAATTGTGCAAAGGTTTACCAGGACTGAAAATGAGACGCCTTCCAGACAAAATAACATTGGAAAGGCGAGCAGAAAGGTGCAAACTTTTGTTGATGTATGTTTATTCTCTTTTATTGATTTGCTCTTCATAGGGTTCCCACGGGCCTCTAAGGCTACAGCGTATAGACATTGAATGCAGGCCGATTTGCAAGTGAGGTGGTTGTGTGTGCGTGTGTGTGTGTGTGTGTATGTTTATGTGTGTTTGTGTGTGTGTGTGTGTGTCTGTTTGTGTGTGTTTGTGTGTGTGTGTGTGTGTGTGTGTACGTGTGTGTGTGTGTGTGTGTGTGCGCGTGTGTGTGTGTGTGTGTGCGTAGAGGGTCGGGGTGTGGGGGTGAAAGCGCTGAAACTCCATGTCCTCATAAAGAGGGATCAGCACAGTGTGCGGGAGCTGCATACCGATGCTAGGGACGCCAGTGCTCACAGCCAGAGAGAGGGCTTTGCACTGGAGAAAGAGAGGAAGAAAAAAAAAAGCCCCTCAAAGCAGCTAAGCTGAGAGCAAGAAGGGGAGAGCGAGAGAAGGTGTGAGGGAGGGCGGGGACTCAAGCTGGGAGTGCGGGAGAAACCACCGAATGTGCTGTGGATAGAGGAGGAAGGAGAAATGCAGAGTGTAACACCCTTTACACACACCTCCCACTTACTGCAAAAGGAACAAGCGCGTTTGTTTAAAAGTTGAAATAGGGACTTACGTATAACAAAAAGCTTTTTGTTGTTAAATCGAAACAAGCAAGGTGGTCCTTTTTTTTTTTGCCCTGGGATTTTCTTTTTAGATCAATTAGACAAACCCGTGTGCTCTGTCAACCCCGTTATCCAAACTACTGCCTCTGCCCGGGTGGGTTTCCATCTCATCAGCAACACTAGGTCACAGCGCAACACACACCCACATACACTAAAGCGGTGATAGGTATTTCCTTTCACAACGTAACTTCTAAATCACTCGCAATCTTTCTAATCTTCTATAAGCGTCAATAAATAACCAAGGAGAGATTACAGATGTTATCGTTTACTGCTGTCACAACGGAATCTATTATTTGTAAGAGCAGGCCAGCCTTTTTACGACCACCCATTGCCTAATCTCTGCTCAGCTCTGGGAAAAGTTCCCAGATGCACTTCTGTATGTCCAGAAAAAGAAATGCTCCCCAGCTTCACCATGCATAGCTTTCCCTATCCCCTAGCGGATTACACTAAAGTGGAGGGAGTATTTTGGATGGTACTAGAGTAACGATAGGATGTAAAGCCTGCGGGGTGGAGCTGGTCTAAAGGACCCACAATCAAGCCTAGTAACGACCGGTGTGGATGTAGCCTTGCCTTTGTGGTGCTCAGGGATGATTGCACATTTAGAACCTCTAGCTCAGCTCTGGGGTGTGTAGTGCGACTGTGTGTGTGTGTGTGTATGTGTGTGTGTGTATGTGGGGGGGGGGGGGATTCTGTGTTGCCGTGTGACCTTAACCGCTGGTAGCTGTAGGCTCCCCCAGATAATGACCACTCTAAGCCCCAGGAGGAGGACTCATCACCCTGTAAATACAGGGACCATATGGACTCGCTGAGAAATACTACCCGGCAGTCACTTTTCAAATGGACACGCAGCAGGCATTGTGTGATGATGGAATGCACGAGCCCCTTGTCAGAGGTTAATGGGAAGGACGAGCTGGGGGAAAAAAAACGCTTTTATTTATTTGAATTTTTTTCTGTAACTTTTGGTTCTGTGTTTTTTTGTTGTTGTGTAAACAGTCTATATCGTTTTTGGGACCGGAATGTAATTGGTTTCCTGATTGTATTTGGTATCTACTCCAGGCCATGTTAACTACTACCATGCCTCTAAACACATCTTGATGGCACAGTCAGCAGATATAGAGATATGCGATGACTTAAGCCATATAACATGATGTGTATGGTGCTAGGATTTGACTTGTGAGTACACCAGTGGGCTCCAACACAGAATACATTGATGGTTAACAAAGAACAATGCTGTAGCTAATTATGCAAGGCTAACTAACTAACTTACAGGTATAAAAGTTGATAATGTGCTATGTTAGTGCTCAAAATATCCATGCAGGTTTAAGATGGATCCAGTTGTATGACATTCTCCCTATTAAAATAAAAACTGTCAAAGCTTTAAGTGCATGCAAATATATACATTATCATGAATTAATGGAAACCATGGAAACCATTTGCACACAGCATTAAAAAGCCCTTTTCCCTAATGTGCAGCATATAGATCATATCTCAGCTTTTAGATAAACATAGGTTATGTGCTGAATTAATTAATCACAGCTGTTTCATTTCATGTTCCTCAAGGTTGTATATAGCTACTGTTTACACTGTCTGATATTGACAAAGCCAATCAATGTTTGTATAAAGCTAATATAGCTAATATTGACATTTAAATAGTAGCTATGCCAAGGGATGTGTATTTTGCACCCTTGAATAATAAAAAAAATGTAATTGGTTGGTCTATTTGATGGGTAAGGAACGACACACTTTTTAACAATTGGGTTTCTAATTAATTCCATCACCTTCCCTTTCATTTAGCTAATTTGCATTTAACTCAAGTTTGCTTCTTAAAGATTAGTTGTAAACGCATAAAAGGATTAGATATATAAATAAAAGTATGTGCAAGTGTGATTATATGACACAGGAATTCTTTTACTGTAATTGCATTGCCAACTCTTATTAGGATCTGATCAAATGCTGCTTTACTTTAAAGAATACGTTCCATTTCTAAAATCAAATTATCTTCTTGCGTGTACAAGGACTGGGAGGTTGATCAAATCAGTCATTTGAATGTGCTGAAATAGGGTTTTTAAACATGATACAACCACATACAGTATGTTTTTATTAATCAGCTTGTATTTTATCAGCTAATGACATTCTCAAATATGTTCTTATCAGCAAAAATGTTTTATTGCTGCTCGGGAATGCGGTGCCATCCTTCTCTCTGCTGGCTCACAGTAAAAGACACATAATTTTTATTTATCTGGAGGAGTACAGGCAGGACCCTCACTAGCTGGGTTTTAAAAAGTATGGGTGTGTGTGCTAAAGAGACGAAGAGCAAGGTTAAATAACCTTTTTTTACTCTTGCTAATGAAACAATCAATCTTTGGCGTTTCATTCGTTCCCTTAGCACATTTTTGTTAATTGGGTTTTCGCATTGTGATATGATTCTTCTGTTCATATCCAGTCTCTCTTGCCTGTAACGAAGCCCACCACCACAGCAGCCATGAGTTTGCTGCTTTTATCTGCGTTCACGTGCACACTGCCTCGTACAACAGACTGTATAATTGTATGATGTCGTCATCCTCACATGTAAATAACTTAAACCTTGAACTTTTTTCTCATGTACTTAGTTGGTATGATGATACACCAACAGGAATATCGATCCCAATAAAAATGTAGTCTCACCTAGCTTTTGAAAAATCTTCTTCATCCAAACTGTAATGTAGATCAATTGTATTCCATTTTAATCAAAAAAAACTTGTAATGTCCCTGATTTGCATTCTGCTTGAGATAATAATCACCTGTATAGGAAGGTGATAGTTTATCAGGTGTAATTCCACTGTTGTGATTCACACATGTGCTTTGTTTTGGAGTCTTTTGTACCACATACCCATCAGCCCCTCTCCATGTTTTCCATGCGGCTCATTATCGATGAGTTTGATGACGGTGACTCGGTAAAAAAAAGGGAATTATGTAGCAGGACGCAAACAGACCTAATTGGACCATCAGTCTGACAAATTAATTATAGATTATCTCTCTGCCAGTGACCCCTTGGTGGAGGGGAGGAGAAGCTGTTCTCTTTCACCGTAAGAATTAAAAAAAGGCCGTTAGGTTGCTTCAGAATCTTACCTCCTTGATATTTATACCTGTGTTTGGTCCTAAGTTCTTATTGCACTGTTTGATGCAGCTCACATCACTCTGGTTGGACCTCCATGGTTGTGTTGTTATGTCTACCAGTTTACCTGCGTCCAGAGCAATTTCAACGGCCACCGCCAAAAGATAAGCTCCAGCCAAATGCACTAATCTAATGGTAGATATTGTATCATGCACACTAGGCTACATACATCGCATTTATTGATAAAAATAAGCTGATAAATAAAGCTGATTTTGTCAGCTAAATGGTCCAAGTCTGAGAGCTGGCCAACACTGTGACGTTTGCTTCCTGGATCCCCGACACATCTTCTGACCAGGGATCTCAGTAAGAGCTCTGAATGATCCTAACATACTGTATCATAGGAGACAATAACAACAACAACAACAACAACAACAACAACAACAACAACATCAACAACATATAAAAGGGGGGGCTGCTGAACTGCAGTGGTGATCTGCATAGAGGCACTGGCAGCCCCCCACCCCCCATCTCTCCCCCCCATCCCCTTCTGCTATGCCTGAGTGAACTCTCAGACAAGCTCCCAGACACTCTTGAGTGAGCAGGCGAGCCCTCGGGTAGTGACGCCTTCAGAAGTCTACCGCAGGGTCGGAGCAGGCAGGGCGGGGCACTGGCTGGCTGGCTGGCTGGCTGGCTGGCTGGCTGGCTGGCTGGCTGCTGGCTGCGACTGCAACCCGTTCGACACCTGTGTCTCCACCCCAGTTTCATCTACACACTGTCACTCATTATCTCCTTTGCACAGCGGTAGAGAGGGCACTTGATGATATTCAGGTTTGAGACGGTAGCATCGGCTCAGACATAATTAAGAGATAGGCTACAAAATAAACTCTTACCTCTGCCCTCTCTTTGCTTCAATTTGTAATGTGTAGCCCCCCCCCACACACACACAAATGCTTTGTATCTTGCCTTGTTTGAGAAAGTAAAATGGATAATTGTGACCTCCTCTTTTATAGGTTAGAACTTATTCTAAGCATTATTCAGCTAATGAATCAGACTATGTTCCAACTCGGCTGTTTGCAGTTTAAAACGCTCTGCTACCTTTCTAAACATACAATAATCAAAGTATGAACTAAAATCATTTCTGAAGAATTACTCAAATTATTCTAACTATTAGCCTACTGTGTGTATGGCCTCCAGCAAGCATTCCCAGACAAAACGTAAATAGAAAATACTGCGACAAGGAAGCTTTAGAAAAACCAAAATACAATACTCATTATTCTAGACTTTCCTGGTTGGAAAGTGCTAATTTCATGGTGTGACCCATTTCCATTTTTTTTTTTACCATTGTGCTCAGTCTAGCGTGAGGTAATTTTGGAGCTTTCTCTTTCTCAATATTGGATAACTGCAGTCCTGAGCTCGTGTTGACAGACTGCGGGACTAACTAAGTGCCTCCGGGGAAGACCCATACAGTGGTTATCTGTCGCTTCACCGTTCCAAAAAGCTTATCACAGGGGGAACATTTTGTGCCCAGGCTGTTCTTTGAATCACGATTTCCTTTTTTTCTAACTAGGTGTAATATTTGAGAAAGAATCAGATGTCAGATCCCAACATAGTTATGTTGTGAAGACTCAAGAGATGGATTACTGGGATTGGTCAACAACTGTTGAAGAGACTGAGTTCATAGCTTTAGGTCTGTGTTTGGCAGTCACCATGGCAGCTTGAGTTGTTTTTGCCTACAGGCTACTGTTGGAATTTATTTGTTTTTTTTTTGTTTTTTTGGGGCATTTTTTATGAAATACATGGCACATTTTCCACATAGCAGCGAATATATGCTGTATAACATTTGGTACTCACACTCAGTTGTTCGTATTGATGCAAGTGTACTTTAATACTACATATAATTTACAGTTGAATATATAACCTTTTACAGTAACATACACATCGAATATGGATGTGAATCATTGTAGGATCTTATGACTATTTATTTATACAAATAATCTGAATTGGATATTTTAAAGGAGCAGTTGTGTAATAATTTCATGTATATACAGGCAATAACACGTGCATGCTGTATATTTTTCTTACTCTTTCTTAAAGCCACGGACAAAATGCCTAAACGTGTTTTTTTGAGTGTGAAGCCTTTAGGCCCACAGTTAATCTCATTGAGAGGATGAATCAGCAGATGGTAAGGAGATGCCTAAAGAGCAGGTTCTTTTAAAGAATCTTTAAACTGCCTTTGAAGACATGCGCCATGGCGACGGTACAGGAGCCATTACGAATGGATAGAGCTGCCTTCTAAGTGATTTCTTTTGTTCCACCACTGCCATCTTGTTCCGTCTCTTTGATTCAAAGCCATGTTTATTAGGCGCTCCACAACTGTGTTTCAAATCAAAAGCTTCTCCACGCCCCTTGGCACATTTGCCTATAGAATCATATTTTCATAATGTTTTTTCTTGCATTACCACATAGCAGAAACCCCGTTTCACTGTCAGAGCTAAAACAGCACTTTTTTTTTATCTTGATTTATATTCGTATTGATGATGTATTTAACAATGACAATGTAGATCTCATTTCAATTCTAAATGAAGTTATTAAATTAAGGACCACCACATAATTGTCTCACAAGGGAATTTGTATTTTTCTCTCCTGAATGGTGTGAAAATAAGATAAGTGTCTTTTCTTCATACAAACCAATTTCAAACAATTCCTTCCCCCCCCCCCCCCCCTGCTATCAACCTGGAGTGCGTTCAATGAAAAAAATACATAAATAAGGAAACATCTGGAAACTCAGTTGGTGAAGCTTAAGGAGATCATTTAGGTTTAAGATAATTCCACACCAGTCTAATATCTGTGAAATCCCATTTAATGAGCTGAATTGAACCAAACCATCTTTAGATCAATAGACTTGGTGCTTTCTCCTGACAATAACTATGTACAGAAGTAAAATATACAGTAGTAAGAATTCAACTCCTATACGTCATTTTTAGTAACGGCAGCCCCTTTTTGAATGATCTTGTGAAACCATGCTGATCGATTACAAAGACGAGTTGCGTAATGATATATTTTTAGGGTATGCACGTTCTTTCAGGCATGATTCCCAAATATGAATGACACTGTAGCAGTGACGCTACACTAAAGAATCTGTCAATCATCACCTGCCAGATGGATAAGAGAGGTTGAAAGGTGAAAAGTAAAGGGAAAAGTTCCTGAGGTCTTGGCTATTTAAAGATTCATGAAGTGTCAGTCTCCATCTGTATCAACGGGAAAAAGGCAATGCTTTTACTCAAGAAAGATGTTCAAATATAAGATCTGCATCTGCATGTAAGGCACTATTCTGGTTCACCTTAGAAGGGAAATACTGCATGAAGCTCCATAGCCTGACAACAATTTTGTTCTCAGACTTTTGTTTAGTGAAATTTGATCAAACGACGGACGACAGTCAAATGACACATTTTATTACGTCATATTGTGTGGCTCAGTTTGACAACAATCTGAGATGGAGTAAATTTATGAGGACATTTAACTATGGCATTCAACGCAAATATACATAATCATGTTAAACGCATCATGAATTTAGCCTGAACTGAAGAGACAGAGAACCTGGCTGCATGCAAATGCTGGCTGGGGCGTTGAGGACAGCTTAGCCATTGTTAACCGGCTGTTTTGAAATGTCAGCCACATACAATACAGAAATGACCGGAGTTTGCTGTTTGTTAGGCAAAAAACTCAAATTGCCACTGTTGCCTTTTGCATTATATAATATTCTACCTCTTCTAGTTATGAAATACACACTCCAGTATAAGTCTTCCTTTTGAGGGCCAAAAGAAATGAAACAGTTCCGTGGCGTCGAGTTACATGTTTACATTCTGTAGATCATGTTCTGTAGTACAATCTCGTTTGGAATTCCAATTACACGAACAACGTGGCTTTTGTGTATCTTTAAAATCTTTTCAACTTCTGTGTGTTGTTTGCATTCAATCAGAGTGCCGCTTAGGTTTGGTTTGGAATGTTGCCTTTCTGCTTCAATCTCGCCGTTAATTAATTTCACTCCTGAGCATGCAGCAGAATTGCCTGTCACTTATTGACTTGCCACGAGTGTGCCCTGGTAGAGCCACACTCAATTCCCTGATGAAGCTATATGGGCTTATTAAAAACCCAAAGATTCCTGACCACCTCCACGTTCATCTCCAAATCGGCCCCCTGATTCTTGGGCTTGGTATATCACAGCTGGAATGTATTCCTTCCTTCATAAATGATTCAGAGATTTCCAATCGACTAACTGCCATACTCTTAAAGCTGTGGACCCAAGACCTTGGTACACCTTGCATGTTAATAGGGTCAGCATTTGTCCCCCCGTCGAAAGCAAGCCTACATTTTCCCATCCTTTGTGAGGGCTTGATCTACTAGATTTGTAAGCTATATACTATAAGCCTTATGTAAATATGTATGTTATACCTGAAATGAGTAGCTACATTTTAAGTGTATTGCAAAGTCACAATTGCCGTTTGGTATTCAGGGGCTTCAAGCATAATCTCGTAAGTGTCCACTCTGCAAGACAGTGTTTTGGAGAGATTAAGGGTGCGATAGCAGCACCCAGTCTGACCCTAGGACGTGGGATGAGCTTGGGATGGGATGGGGGGGGGGGGGGGGGGGGGGGGTTGGAGGTGGGGGGGTGGGGGGCGGTGGGGTGCTGCCATCATCCTGGAGTCATTACTGATCCTAGGGTCCATAAAGTCTGTAGACTATTCCACTGAGGGGCTCTGTCCCTTCCCTCTGTGGCACTCAGTGCAATCACCATAGAGATAGAACACTAGAACATTCTAGGATATAGCTCTACTGCATCTTGTGGCGCTTCTAGTGTTCTATCTCTATGGTGATTACCTCCTTTAAAGAGAGGCCAAGGCGGCATGCAGCCTTGAGGAGTTGCCCTCGTTGTAATGGTGCCAGCCAGCTTACATGGGACCACATTGATTTCAGACCAGTCCTCTGTCAGTCATTAAAGACCGGATGAATGCGTGCCACTTTACCACTCCATATGTTGTATCCCTTTGTGGGTGGCTTAGATAATGGGTAATCTGAAGCTGGCTCTTGTCAGTGTAAAATAATTCTGCTGTGTAGTACACAGTGGCCTTCAATGGCTTGGACGGGATTATATATCGTTTTTTTGTTTTTGTTCCTGCAGGGGATGATTTAGTGAAACTGTACACACACAACATAAGGTTTAGATTATAACGTTGCTTACAAATCATAAATAATGCTGCTACATATCAGATGTGATATTATATTACTGACTCTCTAAACGGACCGCTTCTACGAGTCTCAGCTCCGTCGTCTCGGTTCTTTAGAACCTTGGCAGCCCTTCAAAAATGAAGAGGGTATGTAAATAATATTTTAGGCATGTAAAATAAAAAATAAAAAAGAATATTTTAGTGCACTTGTGTTGAACTTGTGGGAGAGTGTTTGTGTCTGAGTACTAAGACCATCTGCGCTCTCATTGTGCTGACATCAGCCCTCGCTTCCCTTTTAAACCCCCTATTAGCCCAGCTAGTGCTGATGTGGTAGTCTGGAGTCCAGCAGCTCCTTATCCTGGCTGGCTCTACTGTCAAGTTTCCAAAGGTTTGGTTCTACTAGTACCTTCTCACCATGGACAGAGTCAGCGAAGGACTCTCTTTTTCTTTCTTCGTTTCTTATTCTCTGCCATATTCGGCTCTCGTGACTGAAGATGCGATTTCAATGTGTGTTGAATAGGTTATTTAAAGTCTATTGTAAAGCCTATTGGTCTAGAGAGGGTTTCCAAAACAATTTTAAAGGCTCTTAAGCTCCTCCAAACCAGTCACAGCTGCATATTCTAAATGGACAAAGTTTGGGGAAAGCACTTAATCTTCCCAGTGGTAGTCTTCCTGCCAAAATTACTTTAAGAGCAAGGCGCAAAAATGCTGTAGGAACTTATAACGAAGCTATTCTCCGGTGTGCGCTGAGACTTGATTAGACTTGGTAAACTAGATAATCAACACATTTTCTCTAATGGTTTAATGGTACTCGTGTGGCCCACGTATTCTGGGAAGGAACGCTTATTTGTCTCCTTCAGAAGGAGGGAGAGGGTGCAGGAGAATGCTAGAGCAGGAGGAGGGGGGGGGGGGGCTCATTTCCTGCTTATTACCTGTCCATCGGATCCCCCACTTCGTGCCGTGGTAGCCACATTATGTGCACACATTCGTGGGGCTCCTCGAAGCGTACTCTTCCACTTGAGAATGAAGGAGAGAATATCATTTGGTTCTGGGTTTTCTTGCATGAAGATTCAGTGTGGTCAGCATTACATTCTATTCATGGTCTGTATGTACATGTAAATTATTAGTAAGATGGGAGATGTAAGAGCTCCCTGTGTATAATAGACACGTTATATAACAGTAAATTGGATCTGTTGCGAATTATATGCGATATAATAAGATCTCCATCCATCCATCCATTAGCTATACCGCTTATCCTATGCAGGGTCGCGGGGGGGCTGGAGCCTATCCCAGCCGACACAGGGCGAGAGGCAGGTTACACCCTGGACAGGTCGCCAGTCTATCACTAATAAGTCTAATAAGATCTGTTTAGGCTAAATGTTTCAAGACTGGCCTTCTTACATAGTCATGTATCTACTTTACCTTGTCTTCCTGGATATTTTGGGTCCATTACAAAGATATTAGGAATCCTTCTTTCAACTCAAAGGGGCTAGAGTACATTTATGCAGTAAGTGGGTTACATAACATATATGTTTCTATTTCATGCTACATTATTATGATGCTTGGAAATGCACAAGAGTTATAATGTTGTGTAGACTTGGGGTGTAATTTATGGGGTCGGGGGGTGTGGGGGGGACGGGGGGGGTGGGGGTGGGGGGGCACAGGGGGACAAACCTGCCAATGATGTAGACAGCGGTGCTATCCACCATATAGCACATTACTCCAGCTACAAGAGTTCAAGTTCGAATGGAACTAAAAATACACTGTGGTCATTAGTGTGTGAGCTTGACTGTTCTCCACTAGGAACTCACGAAGGACATGAGGGTGTACAGCTTTTTACATTTTTTTTTTTTAGCTAAGCAGGAAACGCCCACAGTCTAATACGGTATGGACCAAGGTACAAAAGACCCCAGTCGGCTTTCACTGTAACAACTGTGCCGTCTGACGTGAGACTGTGGCTCTTAAAGGCCTATGGTCCGTCCCCATAGACCTGGCCTTCTGCTTTTGATGCAGCCATGACTTCTTAACGTGGTGAGGCAGCCCTGTGGGATGATGTTGGAATACCAGGTCAAATGAAACCCTTTTCTTTATGCCTCTAAAAAACATCCTTGTACATTTTTTTGGGGGGGGGGGCAACTGGGATGTTTTTGCTCTCTGGGGACAGAGCTTTATTTCCCATGACATATTAGCCAGTGCCTTGATATATCTTTTTAGAGGTTTCTAGACTGAAGCTGTGGAGTCTTGACTTTCCCGTTTTTTCATTGAAACTTGTAAATATGTGCACAACTAGTTTAAAAATTGGGTGAAGGACAAACAATTATCTAATGTAACATCACTTTCCAGTTTTATCAACAGATTTATTAAATAATAATAATAAAACTTTTTTTGATACAAGGTGATATCTTTGGCAAACAGGCATTTTGACTAGAATATTATCACATTCTAACGAAAACCTCCATCTAATAATAATAATAATAATAATAATTTATTCAGGATTAATTGAACAAGGTTAGAAATCTTTGGGTCATACATTCCACAATGATTGACAGTTGACAGTTGATAAGATCTATCAATTGAGAAAAATAAATGTCAAAAATGGAATCCACAAGGTCTTCATTTGACAGCAACGCCACCTCACATCACGGAAGGCGTTGGCGTGATGGCACAGGAGAGGACAAACATCCTCTTCTTCATTTGACAACGTATTTGATCATACGTCTTCATGAACCACACATTCACTGCTTCCTGTTGACTTACAGGTCCCATCACTAATTTTAACTTCTCATCAATGCCAGTGGAATACAGGGAGAAAGACACGCCTCTGTTTCTAAATAAGAAAGCTGGTAACGGAAAAACGTTGTCGCTTCGTTTGAGCAGCGTCTAAAACGCTGTGTGGGTTGATCCTTTTCGCAAAAGTCCTTTTTTAAATAAAACGTTTGGATTGTACCTTATGCCCTAATCTCCTCGTGTTTATTATTGGAATTTCCATAACGGTACCAGAACTTGGCCAATGGATGTCAGATTGGCAATTGAAGAACCTTCATTCTTGTCACACTTTGATCGTAAAGGGAATGCAAATATAGAAACCAAAGTCTGACCAGCAGGGATAGTCTTAACACTATATACATTTTCTTCCGATTTCCATATCACTGCAAGTCAGTCCGGGGAATCATTTGAAACTGATGCCTGCTGTGTAAAGTGAGGTTTGAACATAATTAACCTTTCTTCTGACATTTAGTTGATCCAGAAGTAATGATTGCTAATCAAACGGCTGGTCTGGCTGACTGGCTTCAATGGAGATCATGAGGGTTGACTTACTAGTCAATGATGCAGAGCACGAACATGATTTCCAAATATTTCTGTTGAACACAAAATCCATAATCTACATTTAATGAAACGGACTAGGCTACCTTAAAAGAGTCTGAATCCTGCCTCTAAATTTAGATTTAGTTGTAAGCGCAAATGCTTTTGTATGCCATAGTGACACAACCATTGGAGAATATGATTTACCACCTTAGGGAAATAACAATCAGTGCATGACAAATCAAGGTACAGGTGTTTACTGTTTGTTGTGCTTCTGCAGGCATGCTCATTCACCATGCACCCGTTTGTACTCTCATTAATTATTTCCTTACAGGGAAATGTGTGATTCGCACATTTCTCAAAATCTAGTGATTCATGCTGTGTTGAATTTTTATCCCTGTGGTTTTGGGAAAGCTAGCCTAATGAAGATTTACTTTCAGTTGTTTTCAATTGTTATACCATTACTGAGCCATGAGAAACATTTTCACTTTCTTTATGCCACAGATAGACGTTATTCAAAGCTTATTCTGGCCAGTTGTTGTCAATTATATATACATGGCACATGACTCACACCTCTCTCTCTCTCTCTCTCTCTCTCTCTCTCTCTCTCTCTCTCTTTCTTTCTCTTTCTCTATTTGTTGTCTTGTCTTTGTTTTTAAAACTTTAGGGCAAGTTGGTACAGTGTTTTCAAATGGCCATACAGTAGGAATATCAGTAGAGTTTACCATGGTCATGTGTGTGGAGGATGGCCTTGCTGCTGGAGTGCTTATTTATTTAGTTCATTGATTTAGATGTGTTTTTTCTCAAAGAGGATTTATACCATTGTATCAACACAACAAAGAACTACTCACACTCCTGAATGCACTTACGTGTATTCCCCCTATACAGACACACAGATGCACCAAAAGACAATAATAATGCTGTTGGAAAGTTTCTGCACATTGTGAACCACAAATTGTTATTCCCCTATATACAGCATACTGCAGCAAGCTTTCATTTCATGACCTTTTCAGTTCACGGACAGGCTCGTCCTGCTCGGCTCCTCAAACTGATCAGACAAAGTTCATGTATACACTAGCGGAGGTGGAAGTAGACCCAAATACAGCGAGGATCAGAATGTAATGGAATCGATTTTTATTCCAGGAGAAAGGCAACGCACACATACGCACGCACACACACACATACACACACACACTCGCACACACACACTCACCGGGCCTCAAACAAACCAGGCTTGAATAGCAAAGGGAAGACACGGCTGAAACCACATTCAAAACTAGACGTTGGTGAAAGAGGAATGGTACGAGGAGCATAATGGGCAGCCCACGACAGAATGTGACTCAGCGTCATATTTCCTTTAATCTTCGGTCAGACGACTTGCTGCTCTTCGCTATGCCTTGCACCTCTACTATCTTTGGGAGGATGGCGTTTAGCTACGACGCACCTTGGTGGTGGAGTTTGCTACAAAAACAGCTGAAGCTCAAATCACTAATTTTTTGGTTGTTATTTCAAAAATGCCCTTTTTTTCTTTTAAAGAGAGATATATGTAATCGGATTGCTTACAGTAATACGTGCCTGTAATATCATGCTGAGACTGCTTTATTGTTGTTCTTTGTGTTGTATATTGCTTTTCTGTTGCAGGTTGCTTCCTCTTGGCCAGGGCGCCCTTGTAAAAGAGATGCATATCTCAAAGGGACTCACCTGGTTAAATAAAGGATAAATAAAAAAGAATAAAAATGTAAAGTTTGCCGGCTAGTTCATGTATTGGCTCTGTGTGTAGTGGGGTCACTGCCCTGGACGTTCTTCTCACGTCCATACATCATAATGGCTGTGAGATTTCATCCTGTTTATGGTTTTCTGTTGCGTGAATCAAGAAATAAACCATAAACAGGGTGAAATCTCACATCCTGTATTATCTCATAGTGCAATGGTAGTGTGGAGGAGATTGAACTTTGTTTATTGGAAACCAAGTACATGACGAGTAAAATAATACAATAGATTTTTATGTAAAAAAAAAAAAAAAAGGTGTTAAAGCCAACTGCCACTACCCCAGACCCTTACATTTATAATAGAATAGTTTCATACTTCAAGTTAAACGGTTGTTTAGGCTTCTCTCAGCAATATTAAGAATAATTGAGGCAGAGTCCTTACAGGTGGTTTCTAGTGTCTCCTTCTGTCGATTATATTGTTGGCTGTCGCTTAACTGTGGAAAGATGTTTGGATTCAACCCCTTAGTGCTGTTTTTATTCGTAAGGAGCACAGTGTTGCCACATACTGATATTTGTCTCTTCATCAGTACAGATGCCGTGCGAAAGGTTTGAAAATTCTGTTGATTGTAAATTGCTTATTTCACTATGATAATTTTCTTTTTTTTTATAATTACTGTAGCTTTAATTGACTGTGTTTTCTGCACATCTTCTGAATTTTATGATGCAATTCTGTGTCAGGCAGCAGGGTTTTCAGGTGAGCACTATGGGCTTAATTATACTGGTAAAAAAAATGCTAGCACTTCAACATGGTGAGTGCAATTAGATCTCATTTGCATTTTGATTTAATGCACCTAAATAGCATTATTTCCTCAGTTTCCTGCATAATATGTTTTTCTATATATCATGCAAATTAGTGTTAGTGCTGAGGTGAGGTGAAAACACTATCAATCTCCCTGTGTGTCGAAGAGACAGTCATTAAGAGTAAAATATGATTCTTTAATGAGCTTTCAACTCTCTTACAAAGTGTCTATTTGAATTTAAGAGGATACCATTCTCAAAATTAAGAATAGCGTGGAGCTGTGCAGACCTACTTAACAAACGTTTTTTTCCCACTTAAAGATGGGTTGTGTTTGTCTGTTTTTAGTTATTCTTTTCAGAATAAATTACAGTTCATTAGAGACAACCAATTAATTATGCTTTTAGATATTGATAGATAGTGCTGGCAGCCCATATTTGCCTTTTTTGGGGGCATTGCATGGTATTGGATGTCCTGTGTGTTCAGTTGTTGAATTCAGGAAAATTAAGTCTAAATCTTAAGAATTTTAAAGGGAACTTAAAATGGGCTCCAAGTTTTTTAAAAGCGTGTAGATTTAATGTATACTCACTCATCTTACAACACTTCACAATCTTCACATAATCTGTTGCAATCAGCTCTCTTCTATAAGTCAACTGAGCTTAATCTGACTTCACTAAAGTCTTTTCAATGCATATTCATCCAGTTAACATTGAGTACGTATCTAAATCTAGGCTGAATTAAATCCTAGGCATTCACAGAGCGAATCAGGAAATGACAAATTATCTTCTCAGGCAAAAACACAATACAACAAAACAAATTAGTTAGTTTGAACATATTTGGTAAACTCATTTGATTTGATATTATCACGTATATTTCTCTGCGAATGGGTAAAAAGTTATGCACCTTATAAGATTTTAGTTTCTCCCCCATTTGTGTGTCAACATCACAAGTCATACAAGACGTCGTTCAAGTGAACATCTCCGAGTCGGCATAGGGTGACTATTGGATACCTACGGCCAAGGCTGATGCGTGGTGCTGCTGCTTGACAGGGAATATGTCTTGTGTATCTGACAGCTCTGCCCTCAGAAACCCCTTAACCAATTCAATACAATGAAATTGTGTAGCCAGGGTTTATATGCTATTGATTCTGTTAGCCATGTTGTTACACCCCCAGCATTTCAAATGTGATTTCCCCCTAGTCTGTCTTGTTGTTGACTGCCATGGTGTCTAAATGGAAAAAAATTGTTATCAATAATGCTATGTGTTGGAGTGTGCTCCCTATTCGCAACCCCACACTTTTGGAGATGCATACAAGCAATACAGAACCAAAAAAACACAACGTTGGAGATACTTGCGAGCAATACAGAACCAAAAAAACACACTGTTGGAGATACATGCAAGCAATATAGAACCACAACACACACTGTTGGTCATAAATGCAAGCAATACAGAACCACAAGACATTACACAAAACACAAGATCAGAAAATCTAAATAGTCCTACTTATGAGGGATAGTTTATGATTTGATAGGGGATCTAGTTTAACTTATTTTTTGACCGAGTCATTTCTTTTAGGCCGATGTTTAGCCAATCACTAATAAGCTTTTTGGGAACACAGCAGGAAACTGGCAGCATCATGCAGCTTTTAACCAGAACACATTGAAGATTCAAAAGCATAGTGGGTAGCCTAAAAACGTTTATATATATATATATAT
>JAVQIZ010027854.1:0-13012 GCA_036023535.2 Galaxias brevipinnis
CGCATTTGCAAATAGTTTTACGGAGACACAACTCTCCACACGCATTTGCAAATAGTTTTACAGAGACACAACTCTCCACACGCATTTGCAAATAGTTTTGCTACAATAATGACCCCATAACTCTACCATTATTATTGATTATAATATTTATTCACCTATTTGTGTGTGCGCACGCGCATGCTGTGTAATAACAAAACATAAATATAGAGAAACGATTAAGCAAATATTACCCAACCTAAGAGATGCAACCGAGATGCAGAGACTTTGAAAACCATATGTGAAAGACAGGAGAAAGAAAAGGCGGATACGGAGCGAAAGTAAGAGTGAGACAGAGCAAGAGAGCGACAGCGAGGTCAAGTAAGTTACAGACTGAAAACAAAAGGGAGAGTTTCAATTCCAGAACATGAGTGAGTGAGAGAGAGGGCGAGTCAGTTGACCGCCGTGTACATGTGTGACTGTGAGTCATTCACAGTGGAACCTGTGAAAGCTGCTCCTGACAAGCATAGATAAGCAGAAGCTGGAGCTGTCCCAGCCAGGCCTCTAGATGCAGTGTTTTACCGGAAGGGGTGGGTAAGGAATGTGAACTGGGGAGGCCTGGCAAAGGAGCTTGGAGTAGGTCAGGGTTCTGCACACACACAAACCCTGGACTAGCAGACCGCAAAACCTCTACTCTTCTACAGGAGTGCCTGACTTGCTGTTTTACTTTTACTCTAACTTCATCAGATTTCTTTATTCACGGTAGTCATCACTGGTGATTATGTGGACTCTACACCCTGTGAGTTTCAAGTGTGTGTATGTGTGTGGTTTAGGATGTGTCAGTTTTGTTATCATGACACTATAATAATCATGCTGTTGTTTCTCAATGTTGTAACCTGCCTGTTACTAACTATTGTTAGAATGTTCACTAGTAGAACATCATTATGACAGTTCATTTGATGTTTTTTCTCATAACATTTGAAGAAATAAGCTGTATATTTGTACACTTATTTAAAGCCCATTACCCAAGATTTAGCCTTGGCTCACATATTACCAGTTAGATCGAATGGATTTGTCATTTATTAACCTAGGCAGCTTGAGGAGATGCCAAAAGACAAATAGAGTCACCATCAATTTCCCATTCTTTGAATTCTTCTAGATACCCACAGAGCACAGGGACCTGACAGGCTGTACACAGAGTGAGTCTGTCTGACAAAGACACCTGGCATCAAGCACAAAGAACGGTTACTCAGTCCTCCACCAGCTCACCTGGTGCACCACTCAGCTGTCTAGACTCTAACCACTGCTACAAGCACACTGTCTGGGTACGCATTACACTGTGTGTGTGTGTGTGTGTGTGTGTGTGTGTGTGTGTGTGGATTGGGCCCGCTTTGACCAGTCATCTGAGATAAGTAAGCTCTTTTTGTTGCAGAAAAAGACATAGAAGTAGAACTGACATAGGATCAAGTAGCAACACTCCTTGGGCCGTGACAACTACAAAAACACTGACTACCCTTTTCTCATTTCATATTTCATTACTACATCTTACAACTATTTGCCATTTTTAGTATGATTTATATACGCACTCATCTTGCCGCACCATGTTACTGATTGGCGCCAACAGTTGGTGGTTTGTCCTGTGATACATACTAATAGCAGGGATGTCAAGCAGAAGGCGGCAGGGAGAGAGAGGGAGGGAGTGGGAGTGATGGAGACAGTAGCCAGGTAACAGTCGGTGGTTTGTCCTGAGATACTGGTACCAGGGATGAGTCAAGTAGAAGGCGGTTGCACTTTTAAAAGAGGATGGGCTGGCTGTCTGTCTGACTAACGTTGGGCCTAAAGGGCATTATGATGTCACTACATATTTGGGTCAAGGTGCGTCTAGTCTTTTAGACTGTTGTAATTGACCCATATTAGTGAATTTATTCAAACTTGATTTGAACATGATTTAGACTAGTTTTTAATGTATAGCAACTTTTACTGTCTCAAAAACATTCACATCCGCATGCCAAGTCCTAATAGTTTGGAGATATGATTCAGCCTTAAACTAGAGGACATGTTGTTTATTGAGACACAAAGTTGGTGTGTGCTTTTTCCGTATTAGGAGATGTTCTTTGTGATTGTATTTTGTTCTGTTCTATTGATATTTTTTACCTTATTGCATCAAAATAGATTTTGGCAGACTTTGGGCAGGGTCTAACTACAGCTGTGTGTTCTGCTGTTGTACAGGGTTTCGTCCATGTTGTCTAGCATCCATTTTGTCAAAAATAATAAAGGACCTAACTTTTTTCTTACTTCTTTTTCTCTACCTGCTTCAGGGCTTTTATCTTTTAATATTTATGGGGAAAAAAGAATGTGTTGCATTTTATTAGACGTAATTTAACATTTTGGGGTTGTCTAACTAATGTGGCAAGAAACAGTATGTCTATATTTTTTCACAACAGGAGTCATTCTCCCTAACTCCTGTTCCACAAAATGAGCTCCCAGTCTGGCTATGGCAGGAGTATGATGTGTGAGTATCAGCCATGGTCTTGACAAGTTGCTTGGCAACATATTAGAAAGGCATGTTAAAACATGTTTGAGAATGTGAAATGAGCCAAGCTTTTCAAGTGAACCTCTATCGATAGTCAATAGGTATAACGTAGACACAATTACATTTATAAACTTTCCCTCAAGGTGGGACATCATTTGTAGAAAATCCACATGTCAAGTGATTAATAAAACGGATGATGATTTTTTTCTGAAATGGTAACATCTGGTTGGGGTCATTGAGGTTCAGGGTAGCAATAATAGTAGCAATGCATATTTGTTGATACCCGGAACACAATAGTTGCAGTACATCATTTAAATAATGGATTGGTTTTAAACTTTTCGTGTATTTGTGGGTCTTTGTGGTTTGTTCATACAGTCCAGTCTATCAACGAGGACTTGAATGCCTCTCTGGCCACAGCAGATGAGTTATCCAGAGAGTTCAACTCTATGCTTAGTGAGGTGGCGCCCAGGGTGGTGCCAGCATCTCAGGTAGATACACCTACACTCACACACACCCGCTAACACATGCATTCTCATTTGATCTTGTCACATGTGAAAGCGTTAAACATTGCCACACTTTTTGGCTTTTACCCTATGGCTCTAACAAGTGCACCAAACGATGTTTGAAATTTTCAACATGACTGTTTGCTCGCTACTGCATTTTTTCACAAATCAAAATTTCTAAACCACGTTCTCTCTGCAGACGACTTCAGCGATCCCCAGACAGACACTTCAGCCCTCCGGTTTCTCCTCCCCCACCTCTTTCTCCACATCATCCTCCACCTTAAATGACTCGGTTTTCACCAGCACCACGAGCAGTAACAGCGGCTCCAGCCGGCCCTACTCCCCCAACCCCTCCAACATGCGGTCCGTGGAGTCCATCATCTCCGGCAGTAAGAACAGGCCCTCCTCCCCCGTCTTCTCCCAGACACACCAGCTCCCCCCTCCCCAGGTCCGACTGGACCGGAGCTCCCCCACCCCCGGTTCCCGCACGGACAGCACGGGCTACTCCTACGGTCAGCTGACCCCTCCCAACCAATCGCCTCACTCTCCGAGACGCTCCGTGTCGCCTGGCTACCGGAGCCCACAGGGGTCGCTGTCGTACATGGACACCGGCTCCTCCCCTCTCAGCCCCGTATCTGTGCCGGACCAATCGTCTCGGGCCGCCCCGGCCTTGTTGTCGCGTTTCGACCCAGGCCACATGAGTGGCCACATATCGCCACGGAGAGACAGGAGCACCTCCCCTCAGGCATTCAAGCAACCGGGATCCAGCACCCTGCCGCGCAACTTTATGCATGTTAGGACCCCAGGTGAGTTGGCCAACTGTTGAATATGCTGCTTATTCATACAATGGGTTACTATACGTCCATACTCATACCTTTCTTTAGTGCATTGGCACGAGCCCCATATTATTATTATTTTTGTTCTCTCGCTGTCTCTCTCTCTCTCTCTCTCTCTCTCTCTCTCTCTTTCTTTTCACTTATTGTTTTCTCTCTCTATCAGATGAAGGCATGCAAAGAAAAAAAATCCCCAGCAAATGGAATGAGACAGATTTGGACATGTCTGTCGAGAGGAAACCTCATAACAGCTATGAAAGTGAGTTTCATGCTAATTCACATTCCCTTTGCTTTACCGGAGGAAGAGGTCATTGTCTACTAAGCTGAGACAAGTCAGAAGTTTAGTCCAAGAAAAACACTTAAAGCACTCAGACGAGATAAACATTCTAGGAACGTTTGGCTGCTTGCTGCACTGTACAACGTTCATACACTTCAGAGAATTTTTTTTTTTGTTTAATGATATTTGCTATTTGACATATGACATAATTTTTTTTTTTTCTAATGCAATCCATACGTTTTTTTGCATTAATATCCTCTGTCATCAAATGAGCTCTCTCTTGGGGTCAGCCGGAGCTCGCTGCGGGAAGTTCCAGTAAACAGCAAACATGTCCTCTGTTGACTGGGTGCGAGAGGGAGCCTCTTAAAAATGTAACTAGGTGAAATTCTTAAGAGTCCCCCTCTAGCACCCAGTCAACCGAGGACATGTAGGCTGTTTACTCTGGCGCTCCCCGCTGAAAGCTCCGCTAAGGTTGTTAACTTCACACCTTCCTGTTCCAGAGACAGAGTGGCTGAGGTCCTCCGTGCCAAACAGCAGCTGGAGGGAGTCCAACCTCGATGGCCCTCCACCTCTTTCCAGCTCCAAAAAGGTATGGCCAATGACGTCGTCTTTGATTGTCTACTCACGTGTGTGTTGATGTGATTTGGTGTGTGTGTGTGTGTGTGTGTGTGTGTGTGCGCGTGTGCGTGTGTGTATTGTGGTGCGTGTCTTGTGGAGCGTGTGTTTTTGTGTCAATGTGCTTGGGTGTGTTAGCATGTTTGGGTGTGTGTGTGTGTGTGTGTGTGTGTGTGTTTTTGTTTATTTAACACCTGCTCAGACTCGAATTGGCCTGTAAACACTCCTTTCTCTGTAAGCACCATCCCTCATGATTAATCATCTCCTCCCCCTCCACTCTTCTTCCACCTCTTTCCTCTCCACCACAGGACACTCTCACTCGTTCTCAGGCTCCCTCCTTTGCGTCCCTCCCCCGTATCACCCGCGTGTCCATGCCCCCGGAACGTGCCTCCCCCACCCACCCTCCCTTCAGTTCTCAACCCGTGGGCCGAATCTCCATCCCGCCCCTCCAGGGCCAGGTCCGCCGGCGCCAGCCCATCCCTCTCTCTGTCATCATGCGCCTCCAGAACCCGCATTGGGCCCCCGTGGCCATTAGACAACCTGGGGATGGAGAGGGGGGCATGGGCATGTATCGCCAGGCCATGCCCATGCCTAAGTACAAGCCCAAGCCTCTGGCCACACTGCCTGAGCACCAGATACCAGTCATATACAGCGAAGGTACAAAAGCTCACCTACTTTTTTACTACTAGTTTAATTTGTACCTTTTATCTTGGCTTTTCTACCTCTAATTTACCACTAATATAATAATTCTAGATCTATGTAGTATGTGTGTGAACTTGTATTGTGGAATTTGTTTTTATGGGTTATTTTTGTTTGTTTGTGTGGTCGTGCGTGTTCGTGGGTGTGTGTGTGTGTGTTTGTCAATGTGTGTCACTATCCAAAGTGCTACACCCGAGCAATGTTGATGCAGAGGTTACGACCCCACCAGAAGGAGTCACTGAGACAGAGAAGGCCCAGGTGGAAGCCCCCGCGCCCAGGCCCCTTAGTCCTACCAGGCTACAGCCCGTCATGGCCCTAGAGGTAAAACAGGTTTTATTAAAATATCTACTGCATCTAGGGCCACTTTCAGGGACACGTAATATATATATAGAATTTGACCATATATACATAATATACATTTACATATACATAACTTTTTGGTCTCTTCCCTACGTGGGGAACCAGGCCCAAACTCAAGACCTCGCCAACCTGGAAGAGCTGCTCCAGATCCGGGCCGCCATCCCGCGCGCACTGAAGAGACGAGGCTCCGTGGACCAGTCCCAATCAGTGCCCATGAAAGACAAAATGTCCGCCCAGGGGACACCCAACCAGTACCAACACCTGATCAACAAGCTGTTCCATCGCAGCAAGGGCCAAAGTCCCAAGGGGGAGCAAGGCACCGAGAGCGGCAGCTCGTCTTCGGATGGAGAGGAAGGAGCCACCGCTTTTCCCTCTACTACGATTCCTGCTCCGGTCACATCCACACCAGTTCCACAGGACCAAAGGGTATGCATTAATACTTTTGTTTTTGTTTTCAATGTAAAAAAATATTAGTTGTGTGTGCTCCCGACCAAGAATCGAGAAAGAGCTATCAATCTGTCAATCCTTTCCGTGTCCGGGCCGGGTGAGATTTCCCGTGTTGTTTGACTATTTATATTACATTATATTTGATTATGCATAACATTCCTTCTGGGCTTTTTGTTATCGTCAGAATTACAACTCCATTTTGCGGCGGAGCAGGCGGAAGCAAAACGATTCTGGCCGGCGAGCCCGGCTTAGCCCATTGGTTCTGCTGCTGGATGGATCTCTCGTTGGGGAGCTGGAAACAGTTCAGAAAGCTGTGCAAGAGGTGTGTGTGTGTGTATGTGTGTGTGTGTGTGGCTTTGTTATCATAACTTTAAAATGAACTTCACAGGGGCATGATGTTGTTCCTCAATGTTGCAACACGTGTGTATGTGTGTTTAGTGTGACTTTGTATTTCCAATTCTCTTTGATTTTCAAACAAAACTATATATAAGAATTCCTATTCAGAGTAAAAAATTACAGTACAAATAATATAATGCAATTTTGCAATAATCTTCTTAGTTAAAACTACAAAAGAAAATGTGTTTAAATCCCACATTCAGTTAGAAAGTCACACTAAATAGTTTGACTAAACCCGGGTTGTGCTCCTCTCCGTAGATGAGTGACCCAAGCCAACCCAACGACGAGGGCATCACCGCCGTTCACAACGCCATCTGTGGAGGTCACTACGCTGTGGTGGACTTCCTGGTTCGCATCGGGGCCAACGTCAGCTCCCCAGACAGCCATGGCTGGTAGGGCCTGCGTCCTGCTTCTGCTGCCTCATTCAGCAATTCTGACTTTTGACCTTTAAATTAGTTTGTAACACTGAAGGAGGCCAATATCAGGCCACCACCCCAAATGCCATTGCTGGTGTTCCTGCTTCTGCCTTGTTTAGCCGCGCTGATCATTGGACCGTGATGACTGAAAACACGTTTAAACTAGTTTGAAGCTCTATTGGTGTCCTTGATTTAGTAGCTTTTCAACAACCAAATCTGCCACATTTTTGGAGTTTGTTGGTGCCCGGTCAGTTCTGCCTCATTAATTTACACTGACATTTGAACAAAGAGTCCTTGATTTAGTTACTTTCATTTGCCACTTTTTAGAGTTTGTGAGGTTCGTAGGTCCAAAAACATTTATGTGAATAATACATATTTTTAAATATATAACATTTTCCAGAGGATGGTGCTCATGAGAAACATTGAATGTTAATCCATGAGGTAGCAATGGTCGTGTCTCTCTGAACCTCCAGCTTTCCTAGCAACCGTCATCTTTGTGATGAATTTCACAAATGTAACCTCCTTAACAACCAATCCCTGTGTGTTGAATATTATAAAGGTATACTATAATGTAATGTATGTATGTAATCTCCCTCTAGGACCCCCCTGCACTGTGCTGCGTCCTGTAACGATCTTCCTCTCTGTGAGTTCCTGGTGAGAAGCGGGGCCGCTGTCATGGCCATGACGGAGAGCGACGAAGCCACCGCCTCCCAGAAGTGTGACCCTTACGCTGAGGGCTTCCAGGAGTGTGAGAGCTTCCTCAGAGGTAAGCAAGGGAAGGTTCAGGGTCGCACAGACACACACACACACACATTCACACACGCATACACACACACATGCACGCAGTTGCATATTCACACACATACAGACACACACACACATCCAAATACATACATATACAAATTAAAAATATAAATACACAAATATACAACTCCGTATAGTTAACTGTATGTTCGCATTTGCATGTATTTGTGTGTCTGTGTCTCTGTATATCTGTGTGTGTGTGTGTGTGTGCGTGTGTGCGTGCGTGCGTGCGTGTGTGTGTAATCATGTGCGTCTGTGTGTTGGTAGGTGTGGAGGAGGCCATGGGCGTAGAGAACGGCGGTGTGCTGTATGCTCTGTGGAGCTACCCGGCCCAGGCTCCCGATGAGCTGAGCTTCAAGGAGGGAGACATGGTCACCATCCTTCAGAAACAGGAAGGGGTTAACTGGTGGTGGGCCTCACTGTGCGGCCGCGAGGGCTTCGTCCCAAATAACTACTTTGGGGTGAGTTACATTAATGCACTGCCTTTTAAAAATTTTTTTTTACCTATGTCTGGTATTTAAAATAAGTTATAGGATACTGTTGTTCATAAGAGAGGGATTTACATTCGAAAATGTACCAAAAACCATATGGAGTGAGTTTGGGATTTCATACCCACGTTGTTATAAGGCACAAACGGTATACTTCTGGGCCAGCCTTTTGGATCACTCAGCCTTCAAAGCCTTGCAACATATAAGTTGCTTAGTTAATTGGTTGCATGGGGACCACTGTTAAAAACTAGCTGACTTGTCAGAAAACAGGACATGCATTTAATTTGATAGAAGTGCCTTGTTCCCGGTGAAGGGAAATTGTGAAATGATGGTGATGCCCACTTCCAATGTGAGCTTTTTGTTTTCTCTGCTTTTGTTTAAAGGCACAGTTGCAAGTTTTTGGGACAAGAAAAAGTCATATCATATATTTCTCTTAATGTTTTGTTAGAGTTGGAAATCAGAACAAACACATAACACCCTTTTTTTTTTTTACTTCAGCTTTTCCCAAAGGTTAGACCCAAATCGCTTTGCTAAGAAGCTTCAGCCTGAACAACGTATTGACCAAGTTGGTTACTTAGACGGTGGAAGAAGACATACAAATGCATTGACCTTCATCTCGTTTTCTCTAAGGCCATGATAACTGTATGGAACCCATCATGCATCATTGCATTATTTTCTTGATTGAGGATGTTCAAATGCAATAGAATTTTAACGCATATGTAGTGAGCAGAAACAATAACAATTTCACCATATTTGTTTTGAAATGCTAACAAACATTAGACAGTATTCCATTAACTAGTCATTATATATTTATAAGACATTCCTTCCCTCATTAATAAAAGATAATGTGTGTTCTGATAGCCTTCAACAGTTGTTACACTGGTTCCTTTGCATTCATTTGTTTGTGTTATATTGTTATTTTCTATGCAAGTTAATAGAAGAGGGAACATGGCTTCTTGTTTAGCTTACAAAGGGGTACAAGTAATTGCTTTCATTCATGACAGAACATGCTTTCTTTTTTTATATAAAATATAGGTATTTCTGTACTAAAATACGGTAGCCCTATTAAACAGGATTCAAGGCTTAGTAAAAAATGTTTTGTGGTTTTGCAGTTTATGGATGAACATGTATTGTCCCAATTATGTTCATGCATGGCTCTCCTTGACAAGTTTAATAATAAAGAGCATTTTTATACAGAAGTTAGATTGACAACATTGTAAACCAAAAAAAAGTTAATAAAAGTCTCTTGTCAACAGTAGATGTTATTTTCTGGATGTTATTATGGTAAGTAGCAAATAACGCAGATAATGCATGTGAAATAGCCCACTCTGACCAGAAGAGGACAGTGTACAGTTGACCTATTTGTACTACCCAGTGGCAACTCTCAATTTTTTCCGGTGTCTTTCTTTCTTTCTTTCTTTCTTTCTTTCTTTCCTTGTCTGTTCATCAGATTCATCAGACACCCACTCACCCACATACACACATTGGTGACAAATGTGATGGACCAGAAAGTCGTTCCTTTGAGTTTTTTTCTTCTCTCTTTCAGTTTGGCATGGTGAATAATTCAGGTTATTTAAGTGGGCTGAAGGGCCCTGGGTCTAGTGGTAGTACATTTTTGCCATAGACCCTACTGGCCTAGAGGACGTGAAATATATCAACACACACAGGCACACCTCTGAGGCTAGCAAACTCATATTCTAATTCTTAACACAAATAGTATTCTGCACTATAACAAACGTGCATGTCTAAGTACCTTAAATGTATGTGCTGTAGGCCAATCGTTTTAAGTTAAAGTTGCCCATGCGGGGATACTAATCAATTTGTTAGGTGGAAACGCATACACACCCATTCCCTGATGATCCTCCCGTCATACCAAGTTGATGAATTTATGCACAGACACAAACTGATCAACGTAATGCACAGCAACACTCTCGCATGGTAATTAATTAAATGCATTGCACTTATACGCATGCACTACAACACGGTCTGATTAACTAAATGCACTTCACAGAAACCGCACTGTTAAAGTGAGGCACCACTACGAACACACGCACGCACAGACACACACACACATTTCTGATGATGAGCGTGCAGGGTTTCGCTCTCTCAGTTTTTCCTTGTCAGTTGATGATGGGGCGTGCAGTCAGCGCGAGTCGAGGGAGATTGTGCTGAATAGTGCTTCTGTGCAAGCAGAACTCATTTGCTGGCTCATTGGTAGCTTATTATTACCGAGATGGAGCGAAATGAGCTGCTATTGACGGGGACTGCTGCCAGGCTGTTGGGGTCCAGGAAGCACTCGTCTCGCCCGACGCCACTCGGCCGCCCGTCCTTCGTCCATCTGCCATGCACATCCCATTATTGTTTCGTCCTAAAGCATCTCCCTCCCTCTCTCTCTCTCTCTCTCTCTCTCTCTCTCTATTTCTCTCACTCTCTCTCTCTGTCTTTTACTGTCTCTCTAGTTCACTTACTCTCTATCTCAAAGACACACACACCCTCACATCGTTCTCTCTATCGCGAACCCTCTTTCCGACACACCCTCACACACACACACAATTCATGACTTCAGTTGTTGGCCCATCAGATGCTTACAAGCCATCCCGACATGAAGGCCCGGCCTACATCCATATTGCCTTTGGCCTTAAACATATGAGACACCGGGAAACATGTACATTGTACACAGTTGCCTTCAGTCTACAATTATGTCCACGGCAGAATGGCATGGTTGTCATGACGTTACTGCAACGTTGTGGCAACGTTGCACTGTATCCACCCAGTGACGTCTGCGAAACCTTCGTTATGATGAACACGTGACGTTGCAGCGTAACGTTGCTGCAATGTACGTAACTTAACTGCAACGTTGCATTTACGTTATGGCAACCTATTTTGTTAGTATGGTAGGCTATCCCTAGACTTGACGGAACAAACAGGATAGGAAAGACAAGAAAGAAGAACATTAGAAAAAAGTTTTCAAAGAGTGATGAAAAGGGAGCTGAGAAACATATCTTAAAGGCTTGAGCAATTTCTCCCTGATGAAACCTTTCTCCCTGATGAAACCTGTCACTGGAGTACAGGAATAATCCATATCATAGGGAGCTGTTTCAAACGCGCTCCATTATACTAGCACTCAGTGACAGCTAATAGAATAATCTATCACAGATATGGAACGAGCTGGCTGCATGAGGTTATTGAAGAAACAATCACGTAATAGTAGAGAGAGAGAGAGAGAGAGAGAGAGAGAGAGAAAGAGAGAATAATATGCGCAATATCCCGAGTTGAATTGTTTATTCAAGCTGTAAGTAATGCAACAAAAAAAGGGGTGTGTGGAGTGGCATTGCACCAACAAGTTGGGGAAAACACACACATGAACATTCACAAACCTATGTCTTCACAAACTTTCCATACACACACACACACACACACACATACATACACACACACATACATACACATACACACACATACATACATACACGCGCACGCACACACACACACACACACACTCACAGAGGGTTTTGGAAAGGCCTGGGATGATGCCGTTGTCTGCACATGAGCCCAGGGCACTCTGAGGTCATAAATGTTGTATGCTAGCCTTTTAAGCATTCACCGCCTTCGCCTCTGTTTGGTGGCTGACTAGATTGCTCTTGTCAGACCAGCGGCGGGGAAATCTCCCCTAATGTGATCACAACTACAGCCAGTCTCAATTATTAAAGGGTATAACTCAACATATAGAGCTGGGTTCCTGAGTAGGGTCTGCGTGTTCCTGTGTTTTCGTGTGTGTGTGTGTGTGTGTGTGTGCGTGTGTGCGTGCGTGCGTGCGTGCGTGTGTGGACGGGCGGGCGGGGGGTCATTTCTGTTAGATGTGTGGTGTTGGTTACACATAAACACGTACATTAGTCTGCTGTGCCGTGAGAGTGACTGTTGCCTCGATAGACTCTCCCTGGGATAGGTGGGTTGACGGGCACCTGAATCTGACAGTTTTTCTTCTATCTACAACATATATCCTGCCTATAACATCTATCCTGTCCATAACATCTATATAACATTTTATCCTGCTGATGACATCTATCCTGTCTGTAACAGTGGACCAAACCACAGGAATGTCCATGTCCTTTCAAAGGCTGCAGCAGACACAGAGCACAGACCTTTTCTCAGTCTCTCCACATCTTTGCTCCGCCCCCTCCATCTCCATCCTGTTCTCTCTCTCATTTCTCCTTCTTGCTTCACTCCACTCAATCTCTATTCTTCCACTCCTCTTAAATCTCAATTTTTTGCTTAAAAAAACTGGCTGTGTTCCTCCGGATGGAGTAGATGGAGGGATGGAGGGATGAATAATAAAGGAGTGCTTGTCCTCTCTCCCTCCCTTACTTAATCAGAGCTCGCCTGGCTGCCCTCTCCCCTGCCCCTCCTTCCTTTAATAAATCATTCAGGGACGCCTGGACGACAAGTTCGTCGGTTCGTTCTCTCTCAGGCTTGCCCCCCCCTCCCCCTCTCTCTAAGTCTCTCTCTCCATCAATGTCTCCCTGTTTGTTTCTGTTTCAATCACACTCATTGTCCTATCCTGCGTCACTCTCACTGTCCTCCTTTTGCTCCTCTTCCTCTGTCTACCTTTCCCCCTGTTCTCCTTCTCTCCATTAAGAGGGGGGGGGGGGGGCGGGGGGGGGGGGG
>JAVQIZ010027858.1:0-13698 GCA_036023535.2 Galaxias brevipinnis
AGAGAGGGGGGAAGAGGGAGCGGAAGAGGGATGGAGAGAGGGAGAAAGGGAAGGAGGGGGTGGTAGAGAGAGGGAGGGAGAGAGAGAGGCGGAGAGGGAGAGGTTAAATCGAGGGTAAGAGTAACAGAGAGCGTGCAAGATAGCAAGTCTTTGTGTGCTAATGTATGGAAAGAGAAAACGCAGGGTAAAGACTGACAGAGACACACGGAGTGCTAGTCACAACCCAAGGTGAAATCCTTTGGCCTTTTGTGTTACGGTTATTGAGACGCGGCAACACAAAGATCAACACAATTTACACTTTCCTTTATGTTAATCTAGTCTTGTGTCATTAGTCAAATGTCAGGATCTTGTCCTTGGTCTGTGGAATCATTCGTCTGACTTTGTCTACGAGCGACACAGCAATGGAAGCGCTCACGACACGCTCGCAAACCGAAAAGCTTTACTTCTATTCGAAGCGGTCACTGCAGCAAAAATTCAGACACGGCAAGAGCGGCTGTTGACAAAAAAAGGTCATCATGCAATATGAGAGCACAGACCTGCGATTTCATTATCCTGCTCGTCAGCCGTTCTTTTTCCTATGAATTATTTCCAGCCACCATGCCATCTTTCCTACTGCAGACCCCCTCCCCCTGTCCCACCCCTGCCCCTGTCCCACCCCTCTGCCCCTCCACCCCCCCCAAAACCAGTACTCCTACGCCCCCTTGCCCGCCATGTGTCCTCTCCATGTGGGAAAAATCGGTCAGGAATCTATAAGTAGGCCCAGGCCCTCCGTGTCTCTCAATCAAATCCAGGCGCAATCAGTCCCCTCACCCACTCCTCGCTCTGAATTATTTACCAGTCATTGACTGGGCGGCTGGCCAGCAGTTTTGTTGGTGAATTATTCATGCGCTCCTCTTCCTTTACGCCTTAGGATTACCATTGAAAATATGTCCGGTTATTTTATATTTATTGTTTTGTTGAACTTGCGTTCCTCATTATGCCGTTATTCGCTCACCCATCACTGTCGATGGAAAGGTAATGTGGTCGGGCGGGGAATATAAAAAGGTCAACATTTGGACCGTTCAGATATGACCACCACACTTGTTATGCGCATGGAGTGACAAGGGATATTGACAGGAAATGCTGCCATTTCCCAGCTATCACTCTAGAATCGTTTAAAAATATTATTAAAACCTATTGAAATATTATGATTCCTCTTCAAATGTGCACACTGCAACTACTGGTCAGTATGTCATTCTGTTGTGGATTTCAGGCTGTACTCTGTGATCCTTTAGTGAGAGTTGACACTTCATCTCTGTACTCCATTTAACTCCCTTTAATTGAACTGTGTGTTCTCAATTTGACCCTTCTGCCCCGCGCCCTGCCCTCTGCCTCTTGCCCCCAGTGTAGACACACAGCCTGGTGATACTGCCGTCATGGTAACAGAGAATGACAGCTTCTATGACCTTAGGTGGCGACCATGTGCTGGCACTTTGCCCCCGAGCACAGCCCACTCCCCTGACGTCCCCTGAAGATACCTGACAAGATAGAGAGGCACCCCCATCGTCTTGTTTTGACTGCTAACTCCCCCCCACACACACACACACACACACACGCATATATACGCATGCACACACGCACATACACACTCACGCACGCACACACGCAAACACATGCGAGCACACATATACATACAAAGAGATCTTGAAACCATGTTTCTCCGGAGTTAGGTGATGAGTAAGTGTGAGATTCCATGTTTCTCTGGGCTATGTAAACAGTGAGGGGGAGTGTTTGCAGACGCCTCAGGCAGCCAGACACTTGACAGACTCCTTTTCCGGAGGTGGAGAAAAGGTCAGACACATTCCAATACAAGATCCTAATAAATGGTTTCTTTTTTCTATAGAATGTCTGATATTTATTTGAAATAAGTTTTTTGGAAACTCCTGTCTTTTTCTTCTTCTTTTCTTTTCTTTTAGCAAAACATCAATAAACGTTTGTGTGAGGAGTTTGAAATTCAGTCTGTTTCTCTATTCAGAAGAAAATAGACTCACATCTCACTATAGCCATTCAGGTGTAATTTTTTTTAAGTAAGAGAAAAAGTAAAAGAAGACAATCATATAATTACATAAACATCAAGGAAAGTTAGAAGAAAAGGCACTCTGTTATTCCTTTTATTTGGCAAGTCCTTTGATAATGGGGTGCCTTTTCAGAGATGAGGCTTTGTGTTCACAAGAAAAGGTTCAAAGTATTTTTTGCTCTGTTTGAAATATCATATTATTAGAACATACACTTATAGTATATTTGCCTAATCTCTAATGCTAATAAAAGAGATGAGCATCAACCCCTGTCAATCACCTTTCAACCTTATTCCAGCAACAAGATTGCGAATAACTAACTCAAACTAAGCAGAAAGAAGAAAGAAGAAAAACCCCGGAAAAAATAAATGATGTACTATATATAATATATTTTTAAATATGAATTGCCGCTGCTCTATGTGCATCCTTATATACACAGTGGCTGGAGGCTTTGATAATCTTTGCTTTTAAAGTTGCACATTAACCTAATGGTCAAAACTCCAAAGGAGAGCTTTCTATGTTCTTACAGTGTTAAGGCTTTCAGATGATAAAGTTTTATTACTTAACGTCAATATCGGTGAAATGTAAAAGATACATTTGATATCCTGGCCAAATTTGTTATGTCAGAATGAATCAACTAAACTTGGTTTTATGCTGATCTTGAAATGTAATGTGTCAATTGCTTGCCTCTAGAAACATGTTTATACTTTGTGATGATGATTGGCAACTTTATACTTACAAGTCGTCATTTGTAGTATCAAAATCTTTCCTAAATATTGGAGCTTGACTGTAAAATTGCCATGTTATTAAGATGATGGTTGTGTATGGGTGTGTCTTTTTCATCTATTGCCATCTAAATGGTTGATTACTCCCTGCCACAGTGCTAAACATATGTAGTATTCCAGTGTGTAATTTGATAATGTGGCATATTGTTTCCTAAAATGATATCCTCAGAGAGTGAGAAGGAAAGAGGAAAGATAGATAGAAAGTGAAAGCCACATCCCCTTTACACACACACACACACACACACACACACACACACACACACACACACACACACACACACACACACACACACACCGGAGTGATTTGGGGAACAAATGACTTTGTCACGCCTCAAGTGTTTGACGTTGAAGGGATGGTGCATCAAACCTGCATTTGATTGACTTCCCCCTGTCAAAAACAAACGACAACAGAACAGTAACATCTTCAATGACATGTTTTATTGGTGTCTTTTAGGGTCCATGTTGGCATAGGAAGTGCTACATGTTTTGTATTTTATTTCATTAAAACAAGTAAGGACTTATCTGGCTCCTTGTCTGAGCTTCTGATAGTTTGGCAGAATGAAATACTTTGGCTTCAGATTTAAAGCCATGTTAATGTTCATGAACAATTCGTTACTTTGTAATATCATGAGGAAAAAATGCCAAGATGGTTCAATTAGGTTTTGATTTTCGAAGAAAAACAAAAACAAAAAACAAAAGAGAATTGAAACGAACCATCTGCATCACGGCACTGAAACGTACACGGTTATCTCAGTTGGTTACCCTCTTGTAGTTTTCCCATCATCAGTTAGTAAATCTCGGCTGCTTATCACGTCCGTCTCAACTGCTACATGGAGCCTGCAGGCTTGTCGAAATCGGCCATTAGACAAGGCTTGCCTTTCATTTACAGGAGTGAGGGTAATCGGCCTGTCAGGGAACACAATGAATCAGCTCTTCCTCAACGTCGAACCACCGGCCAGAATCGGCCTTGGCTGTTCGATTCACTCAAAGGGCGAGCCATTAGTCTCCAGCCTCGATGAGAGGAGGGAAAAGATTAGGCTGCCTGACGGACAGGCATGAGGCTGATTATGAGCACTGTTTTTGGGGCTTGGTTTGGGAAACAAAACACTTTGTATTTTTCCTGTCAAACAAACAGGTTATCAGCAGCCAAACTGAGTGGGATTCATGATCTATGTGTCTTAGGTTTATGTAAATCATGTATGATGGTTGAACTGACTAAGTAGTTTGTTAAGGGGGTGGGAATCAACATGGATAGCTTGTCTTGTTAGATGAGCAATAAGAAATAATGTCTCCAGGCCGAATAGGATGATAATTGTAGATGGATACGTAGTCGCCAGCAAAAGCCCTAGGCAGTCTGTGCTGCTTGTTTATTCAGCTTTTCTTTTCTTTTTTTTGGAGTACACAGGAGTTAGGCTAACCAGCATCTGGACACATGTAGAAAGTAGTATGTCTTCAACGTTTTCCCATATGCCTCTTCTTGAAAAGTCCCCTCGTCCCCTCGTCGTTAGGAGCAGATTGCACAATTATAAATCAAACCGGGGAGCCAAAACTCTGTCTACAAGGACAGCCTGTGTCAGGACAGGATATTGTATTCCATCTCCTCTCCTGGCCCCATGAGGAAACTGGTATGTGTGTTTGTGTCTGTGTTTGTGTGTGTGTGTGTGTGTTTGTGTGTGTGTGTGTGTGTGTGTGTGTGTGTGTGTGTGTGTGTGTTTTTGTGTCGGCCTCCACTCAAGTGTTTGTGTGTTAAAGTGAAAACATCTCACAGGAAGAACGTCTCCCTTCGGACAGTAACGATGAGTCCCCAGCACTTTGCCGTGAAAAGCAGGGATGTTTTTGAGATCTCTTCGCAATTGGTCTTCAACATCTGAATGCTATTTAGCTGGAAATATCTTGATTTATCTGGCCCTTATCCTTAACTCGATTGTTAACATATGATTGATAGATGCTTGCAAATGCAATCCTGGCCTATAATTCCATAAATTTTAATCAACTGGAATCTTTGGTCTCCCTATTATATCACATTGACCTTTTCCACAGTTTAAGGTATACATACGTTTCTATCATTTCCCTGTTGGATTTTTTTTTATATTGAAATTATGTAAATTTAATTGGATATGTTTAAACTTACATGTGCATGTTTCCACCCACACACATTTTTTTTTACGTCGCCGAGAAAATGACAGGTGAAACTTCCGTTGTATTTAAAGGCTTCCTTCCTCATGTAGTCTCCTGTGTCAAACCAATTACCTGCTGCTGTTTTCTCTGCAGAGTGAGATCAGAGACTGCTGTGTCTCACTTCTCACTGAAACAAAGCCATGCGACGCTCTTCCTGAGCCCAAAGAAAACCCACCCAGTCAGTATGCCTAGTGTATAATGTAGATGCCAACTCTGCCAATCCTTTAAAATTGCCATGTACGAGCACGGAGTAAACCCTCCACTACCTAACGTGTGAAGATACAATGCTGTCTTTTACATTCAGGTTTGTAAAAAAGGAGGCAATTATACATTTAAACCGCTTTGTGATCCTGACCCTTAAAGCTGGAAAATATAGGGCCCTAGTTAAGCTTTGCTACATTACTGCAGCATCTCTTGTCGCACCCCAGCTTCCCCGTAGCGCTGTCATAGCGTTAGCCCCTGGACTTGTATTCCCCCACATTGAACCACCATACAGTAACTAATTACCATAGACTCTACCTGTCTGATCAACACTAAGTACTGTGCCTTGTTTCCAGTGCTTGGCCATGCATTTAAATGAGGCAATTAAGGCAGACTTTCCCCCTGATGCAGGGAAAGTTCACAAAGTCTTTGATTAGGATCCTACTGCATACGGATTATTTGGTCTTACAGCCCAAGCTACTTTTCCTGGTTGGTGTGTGTTATCTTTGCTACATGATGTTGGCAAATAAAAATGTTTACTATACATACACTCTACTCTATGCTTTTTTTTGTTTGTTATTTTATTTATATTATTAGTATGATTTTTTTCTTAACTTGTATACTTTATTTTTTTAATTTGATGTACACGTATTTATCACTTATCTAATGCACTGTGCATTGCAGCTTTTCAAATGAGATGGGCTTTAAAAAAATAAATAAAAAAAGTGTTTAAAAATGTGCGGATCACAAAAAAAAGGATCACAGGCTTATCTAGTCCAGTCAGGTCAACTCTTTGGGACAGGAAATCTCCTTGCTTTGTTAGCTTCTCCTAAAACATCAACAATAGCAACACTGCCTTTTCCCTTATTTTATGAGTCGAAGGTATTTCAGTGGTTGTAATAAGTGTGTCTCCTTGTTCTTCCTATCCAGCTCTTACAGGGGAAGTCTATTCCTAAACTGGGGACGTTGGACCAGATAGAGACGGGCAGTGGTGATTCTGAGGGGCGCTACAGCGGCGACTGTGACGATGAGGACGGCTGCGTTGGGTCAGGGAACGGAGAGGTGAAGAGGAAGGTCCTAAGAGTCTCCGACTGTAAGTCACCCGTTGACCTTTGAACTCTCTTTGAGTTTAAGAGTGGCTGACTTGAGCAAGGATCCCCATTAACGATGTTTTCCACTGTACGGCAAGAGCTCATCAGGTTCATTAATATTCCTCCTCTCATTCTTTGCCTTCCCGTTTGTTTTTAACCTTATTTTGCTGGGAGAAAAAACAAGGGAAAATTTGCATTAACAAGGACAAAACCCCCCCCAAAAAACGTCATCTTTGTTCTTTAAAAATGTGTGCAGTGTCTTACTGCCTATTCCATACCATAAACATCCTCTCCTCTCCCTGCTGCCCGTTCAGACTAACTAGCGAAATAATTACCCTTTCTCACATTGCACACGGCCAGGGTCATCGTAACAGGGCCGTCTCAGGTCGTCATGGTAATTGTTTCCTCTTCTGCCTGTCAGTCGTCCCCGGGCCGTCGGACAGCCCAGACAGGCCGCGGGGCAATATTTCATCATGAGCTGGGGCCCCCATCTGTCACCAGCTGTCTTTAGACCGTCACCCTCCCTTGTCAGTCGTCACGTGTCGCCAATACAGTACCAGCCACCCTGCCTATCCTGTCACGGCCCCGCTGTTTGTTGTGACCTTTGCTATGGCTCGGTGCAATCCCCCCACGACAGAGCCCTCTTTTTGACCAATAAAACAGGAAGGGGTCTCCACGGGAAAGGAACTCGTCCAAATCTGCGCCATGAGAAAATCCAGAAGGCGCTGGAGTAAAATTGAATGTCAACAGGGGTGCACGCAGGCAGGTGTGAAGGGTGGTGATTTGTTTAATAGGGTTTTTAGATTCACGTGGGTGGAGTGTGTGTTGCCAGTAAAACAGAGAGCTAATGTGTGTAATAGGACCATGGAAAACGACGTGTGGCTTAGGATACAAGAACTAGGCCGTGTCGGTTTGATCGTAAGAGTAAGAGATAAAAAACGTTTTAAGCCTCCTAATCAGATAGACCTGTGTCTACATGGCACATCCCTTGAATCTTCTATTTTCATAAACATCTGTAATCTTGAATGAACAGGATACAATTTACACATAAGCACACTAATATACCATGATTCAACTTCGTAGTCTTCATATCTTTGAAGAGTAATCACAACACTGCATTCAGCACGCGTTGTTCCAGGGATTGGGCACAGTGTCTGAGTTGAGTTATATCTTTGTGCTTCAAGTGCAACGGATTGACAGGATATTCCACCACAATGGATGGAGAGGATTTTCCAGGGACAAACTCATGGCGTGTTGACATTTCACCAGAAAGCAGACAAGACAGAAAAGATGCCCCGGGTACTCAAAAGGTGCTGTCTGGCCCAGCATGGCTCATGAGCAGAAACACAGAGGCGGTTTCTCACATTCTGTGGCTGGCATTGGAAAAGAAGATCCCCGCTAGTCACATTGGCAACAGAAAGAGAGGGAGAGGTACAAATGGATTCCACGTGAGCATGCACAATGGAGAGGAAGTGATGGAGGTAGCCCCCCTTTAGCATAGTAGCTCGTGTTAATTAATAGTGTGTCTCAGGAGGAGGAGATTACATGATATGATTCCCTGCTCCCTCATCACAGGCTAACGGCTAATAAAGGCTGAGAGGAGAGAGAGAGAAACACCTCCGTTCTCCACCGCATCGTCATGGACACCAATGCAGCCGAACAACGTTTCCTCCGCCCGGAGGGTATCGTTTTCAGACTCCATTGATTTGTAGGCTAAAGACAGACCCTCTGTTGTCCATGTGTACCTGCTCAAAATCATATAGAGAGTATGAGACATTGGCGGTGTGGCTACGTTGCTGTCCTTATTAGTGTCATCCGAGGAGCTGTTTGATGCCTTTCTAATGGTGCTTGTAATATCTGGCTGTGATTATCAGGGCCATCTTCCTCCTCATTAAGCTGTGTGATCACATTAGGACACCTCCGATGACTCCTACACTCCCCTGTGTTGCAAACACAGAGATGGAAATCTGGAGGGTGAGTAAGCGGTGCTAATTACAATATCAAAGAGGGCTCCCCGCCTTTGAAGGTAACTAGATTTCCAGGCGGTTTAGAGCACCATGTTGAAGATGAAGTTGAGCATCGATCGTAAACCCCCTGAGCCTCCCTATTTTAACCCCATGGTAATGTCGGGCGTGGCAGCTGTCGCCATCCCAAATCACTTCAACAACTTGAAGGCATTTACACATTTTGGAAAATAAATACGGTTGCTTTAGAGTCACTTTGTCAAGCTTTTTCAGGAACGTGACAGAGGTTGCATGGAGGTTGTCTGCCTGCAACTATAAAACGCACTGGTTTGTTCAGTGGCATTAGATTCGGTGTTGTTAAGCGTAAGCTTGTTGGCTTCAGAATAACACGAATCATATTAACATTATTCATGTTTTCCCCTTCCCCAAGCAATACAATGTTGTTGTAAGCAGTTCCACTTGTTGTCATTACATTGGTTAATTGACTCTGTTAGCTCGTGAATTGCTATACATAGAACAAGAATTCTGCCCTGTCACCCTCCCATTGACTCACCCTGGAGATATTGTCATGTAATCTGTCTGCGATTGATTTGACACGTCCTAAATGGCATCCGGTGGGCTTGTCAGAATCATAGGAAGGAATAGAAACTTCTCCCTTGCCTCTTGACATCCATTTGGGAGAGTTGATTGGAGTCAGTGACACGGTAAATCAAATCTACTTGCTTTTGTCAGGTCAGAATGGAATGCTTGTCCTGGCTGAAAGAGGTGTGTTGCTCATCCTTGAGCAAATCTCTGTAGTTTGGGGTAATATCCTATCAGAAATCAATGCATACGTTTACTGGTACTGGAGCTTTTACTTCTTTAGTTAACTGTTCATTCTAAAATGTGACTTCTAAAGTATATGGTTTTACAAAGATGTTACTTTTGTTTTTATCTCCATACCAACACATGTCACGGCGAGCAAGGGTGCATAGTGTCAATGTATGGACACAGTTTGAGTGGGATGCAACCTTAACAACGCTGTGATAGATGAACAGCGCCGACTGTTTTTTGGCCCAAAAGATATTCCTTTGTTTTGTCTTTTGCAAAAGCAGACATGCAATTTATGTTTAATTACTCAGAGTCTTTAAACAATAACCTTTGTTTTGTTATTGGTGATGAGGGTTATGCTTTTGACACCGGAGTCTCTGGCTCAGCGTCATTCTTTCTCGGCGGGCGGATTAAGTTGTCACCATCTACAAAGGCACGTGCCCATTTCTCAATCAACATTTTCTTTTCATACCTGTTTTAATGGTCGACTTAATGAGCTGCAGCTTGCATGCAGCGGGACGCCTCATTGCGTTAATGAACCATGAAAAGGGCAAGCACACATAATTCCGCGGACGGCTTTCATAATCAGCCCCGTGTCAGCAGCACTTCAGCCCCGCTCTGCCAAGAGGCTGCGGAGTCGATAAGCAGAGACGCTCAAGGTCCCATTAAGAAACCATCACTCATCCTCCCACTGCCCAGCACCCTTTTGGGGACACTGTGGGGTCTCGCTTTAACACCTTGTAATTATGACTGTTTTTAAATCGAAGGGACCCGTTATAATGTTTAGCTTGTGGTTGTATTTGAATTTCCTGTTTCACTATGTGACAGTGGAAGTATGTCTAGAAAGAGATGGGTACAGGCGAATATTTTTGCTCGCATTCATCAGCAGGTGTGTGTCTATGTATCTGTATGTGTAGATTTCTGATGGAGGCAGGAGAATGATTCATAGTCTTTTATACCCGTAATTTAAAATACGGATTCTTCAATATATATAAATTGTGGTATCATCTTTCAAAAAATACAAATGGCACAGATCTTGGGAGATGTGATTCGTATAGCCTCTAATTTGGTTTCTTCATGGTTGACTTTGAGTTGAGTAAACGCCCCCCCAACTCCCCAGCCTGAGTGATAGCTTCCTGTTTCTTTAATCACCAGGTGCTGCTGTGCTTTGCAACTTTCCCTGCTGTTTCAGTCCTCAGACACAACCACTTCGCCGTCCAGCTTGAGTCAACAGAGGGGCCAAACCATAATGGCTTTCTCTTTTCTTCCTCTCTTGCTTGCTCGTGCTGTTGCACCACGTGCCACATTCTAGCCAGGTGTGCTGCGAGAAGCACTCAACTTGTGTATGTTTTGTAGAGATGCATTTACTCACACATACACAAGTTCTGATGTGCAGAAACGGCAAAAAACATGCGAACACACCAAATGGATCCATTGGGAACGTGGCGCTTAAGCTACAGCTCAATCCCAACCTTTACCAATAGTGAATGAAACAGAAAACACGAGATGAGTGAGAAAAACGTATCCTTCCCGTCTATAAAAAAGCATTAGAACATTTATTGTCACTCTCATGAATTAAGAAACAAGGATGGTTCTATTTTATTCACTCCATCTTGTTTGAACAGCCATGGGTTCGGGTGTACATTGTAAGTCTCTCTGTAAGGCGTAGATCTTCACACAAAAGAAGAAATGCTATTGAGGTTTTTTTTTCCCACTGGAGGCTCTTCTCAAAGCTTTCCCTTTCCAAACAGAAGGCCACATTACAGGGATCTTTCTTGCCAGGTAATCACCTCTTATGAGCAATTATAAGCATAATCATACCTCCTGTTATATAGTGCTGAGAAATGTCTGGCTTTGGTTTAAATGCTAATTAGGCATAAATCAGTGTAATTGTTGACTGGCGTAATCTCTGAGATGCGTGCACATGGCATTGCATTGTGATTAGTTGTTGTTGTACGGCGCGTTGAAAGATGATTTATTCCCAATTTTGCACTGGATCTCCCCGGTATGTGTTCCAGAATGTTCACATGAATGCAAGGACCCTTTGGAGAGAGAAAAAAAAAGTCACTCCGCTCTCCACAGGAATATGGGCGTGCTGCTAATAGCAGTGCTTTAACAAGGGCTTTTCAAACACAGGGAGCCCACTTTGCACTTCAGCCTGATAACAATCCTGCTCCTTTTATCAGGTCTTGATTTTTTTTTTCTTCTCATAAAGAGACAGTGGGTCGGCTTTATTTTGAAACGTTACGCGTGAAACTGGAAATCAATGCATTTATGGCACAGACTACTGTGGACTAAATTGAATTCTTTTTCTTTTTCTTTTCTCCGAACCACTTAGCAGTAAGAACGTAGATGTACCAATCTTGTTTTCAACTCCAGTTTGATTCCCATCACACAGTCCTGACAGTGGATTTGGCTATGGCTTCTTTAGTTCACATTCAGGTGACAGAAAGCTGACCTTGCTGTCAAGGTAGAGGAGCTGTGTGTTTGCAGTTTGCCCTCCCCCCCTCTCCTATGTGACCTTCAGTAGTAGCTCAGTGGCCCTGTTAGAATGATTTGCTGTCACAACAGTGTGAGCTGCCCTCAAACATTCTCAGATCACTCAAGTTACCCCTGCGCACACAGGTTTTGGGGGTGTTTTTCTCTCTTCTCTCTCTCTCTCTCTCTCTCTCTTTCTCTCTCTATTTCCCTCTCTCTCTATATCTTTTTTCTCACCTCCTCTCTCTCTTTCTTTCTTTTTATGTCTCTCTCAATTTCGGTGCCCCAGGAGATCAGGGGTGTAAAGCTGCATTGAAAAGTTGATTTGCATACACAAACACACACACACACACACACACACACACACACACAACACAGTCGGTCCTGACCTTATGATATTGAGTCTCCATCCGATTGCATTGCTTGTGATGTGAGTAAAACATCCCTGGGGTTATTTTTAAATCAACTTTTGTTTTTCACCCAGGCTGATTAACCGTCTGGGAGTGCATGGCTTAGTGGCACTGTTACATATCCAATCTCTATGTGGCCCTCTTTATTCATAACGCATGGCTAAATGTAATACTTATCCGTCCAAAAACGCTTTTAAACTCATTCTACATTCGAGGGATTAGTACATGCCTACACACCCCCCAGTGTTGATTCAGATCCTAATGGATTCCATTTTGTAGTTTCCTTTAACGCACAGTTTTTTACTTAGATCGCAGTCTCGTTTTCAAAATGTTTACCATCGTTATTCCCGTTACACCGCTATTGCTATCTCCGTGCCTCTTACCAATTACCTGATAAATAAACAGCGCTGTGGAACGCTGAATCCCTCTGTGACTTTGATAAGCCTCAGAGCAGACACAGCGGGTAGCCATTATGAAGGGCAGCAAGGAATGCCTCTCCTAGGGGGGCGTCTGTAGCCTTGATGCTACTACCATCATTATCTCAACCATAACCTGCTACCTTGATGATCGCATCCATCTCTCCCGAGTGTGTGTGTGTGTGTGTGAGTACGTGACCCCTCCACCCCTGAAAGCATGCCGGGCTTTAGACAAACGTTTCTTTATCAATCTGTGGCTCCCAGCAGACCAGAGATACGACTCATCGTGGAGTAAGAGAGGTTGTTCTCCAACACACACGCACACACACACAGACACACACACACACACACACACACACACACACGTCTCATAAGCACATGACACACTTAAGGCATGCCTCTCTCTCTCTCTCACACACTGACCCACACACGCACACACACGTCCCTGGAGCACATGACACACATAACGCATGCCTCTCTCACACACACAGTTGCACACGCACACACACACACACACACACACATACACACACACACACACACAGACACACACACAGACACACACACACACACATACACACACACACACACACAGGCACACACAGACACACACAGATGCACACACACACACACAAGCTCATGGCTGCCATGTGGTTGCTTGTTGTTTACACCCTGTTGTTATTTTGTCTCAACTTGTGACCACGGGGACCTCAACTTACCCCTGAGACCAAACATAACGTTTCTATTTCTCTTGTCCCCCCCCCCCACCCCTCCTCTCTCCAGGAGCGGACCTGTTCTCTAACTGCACTGAGGAGTGTAAGGCCCTGGGTCACTCAGACCGCTGCTGGATGCCCTCCTTCGTGGCGTCGGACGCTCGCCAGGGCCCCGACTACCGTAGCAACCTGCACGTGCCCGGCATGGACGCCAGCGTGCCCGACAGCGAGGTATTTGAAAGCCAGGAGCAAGCGTCCGATAGGTCCTTCTCCACCTTCGGCAAAGAGACGCCGCCGCTCAGTCACCTCCACCCCAACCATCCTCAGCACCATCCACACCACCTCCATCCGCCGCCCTCAGCCCACCTCCAGACACCGCCCGCGCTCCCGGCGCCCTCGCCCATGCCCACGCCACCCCCCCACAGCTCGCTAGAGAGGAGCGAGTTTGAGGCGCTCCTGTGTAGCACGCGAGCGCCTTACAAGCCTGCCTACTTGAGTGAGTATTCCGCTTGGCCCCGTCTCAAAGCCCCCTCGCCTCCCCTCCACCCCAACCCCCCCCCCCCCCAGCCCCATCTCTCCCCCCTGTCAAATTAACGTC